>PVKM010030938.1:0-17041 GCA_004027735.1 Carollia perspicillata | reverse complement strand
TTAGTAGTTGTACATGAATTATCTGGATGTGGCTTTCCTGTTCAGTGGTTGTATGTGAATTACCAGGGTGTGATTTCCCTGCTTAGTAGTGTAAGTGTAGTATCTGGCTACGGGTATCTTGGTCATTAGCTATATGTGAATTATCTGGGTGTAGTTTTCTTGTTCCATGGTTTTATGTGAATTATCTGGGTGATATTTTCCTGTTTGGTAGTTGTACAGGATCATCTTGTTGTAATTATCTCGTTCAGTGGCTGTTTGTGAATTACTTGGGTGTGATTTTCCTGTTAACACAGTAGTTGTATGTGGATAATCTGGGTGAGCTCCACTCATCTTTTGATAACAAGGACAGGAAAAGCGGCTTTCTGTGGCTTTAAGCCAAATCAGTGCTTGCCTGTGGGTTTGAAGATAAAGCCCTCTGGCATAGTGAGATTCAGAGCTCCTGGTTCCTCAGAAACTCCCCAGTCTATTTGAAAGTATCTTAGATGAAGAAGCATTAGGGAGCTGTGCACCCGAGGATATCATCTGGAAGTTGGAGACTTTCATAAGATAATGGCTTTCTCTTTTGTCCTTTCATACAGGCCGGTTCCAGCACCGCTAGTGGCAATGTCCTCTCTGCCCTGCATGGGGTCTGGCAGACGCAGGGATTGTCAGGGTAAGAATGAGAAAGAATGTTCACCTATTTCACTCTCTCCACTGGTTTGTCCTCTTCTAGCCTAATGTAGGACAAACCCTCTTCTTTCTTTTGCTTATGCCCTGGCTGGGGGTCTCTTTGTTTATATGTATTGGGCCAACATTGCATTTGATTTTGGTTACGTGAGATAATATCGCACAATCAAGATGGTGCAGTCTTCTGGCCAGGTGATTCCCAGCCTTGTTCATCTTGATGTGAGATGCTGCCCACATGTGTGGCTCTTGCTAGGTTCTGGGCTGCGGCATTAAGACAGGCTTTCAGTTATGTGATGCAGGAACTCGGTGAGCGAGGGTACCATTATCAGGAGAAAGCATCTGTGGTCTGGGGTACTGTTCACTATTACTAGCCACAAATAACTTCCAGCACCCTGTACTGCATGACCCCTACTTGAAAGCACTGCTCTGTATTATCAGCAAAGTGCCTCAAACCTTTAGCATCATATCCCCAAAAGCTCTCTTCAAAATGTTATTTCAAGCCCTGGCTGGTGTAGCTCAGTGGATTGAGTGCTGGCCTGAGAACCAAAGGATCAAGGTTCGATTCCCAGTCAGGGCACAAGCCTGGGTTGCAGGCCAGTTCCCAGCAGGGGACGTACAAGAGGCAACCATATTTCTCTCCCTTTCTCCTTCCTTTCCCCTCTAAAGATAAATAAATAAAATCTTTTTAAAAAAAGTACAAAAAATGTTATTTCAGCATTGCTTTTAAACAGAAACTTATAAAGCTGTCTGAATGCTGGGGTCTGTACAGATACATGAAATTACAATTTTCTCTTTGAAATCATCTACCAGGGATTTTCCTAAGCAGCAGCCTCCTTTGGGAGAAGGTCATAACAGCCTCGTGACAGGGTTGGCTAGTGCGGACACAGAGGGTGAGGGTGCCATCTCCTCATTTATTTGACCACAGGAGTTTATTTTAGTTGGTTGATGGTTTGGGGATCATGAAGCCTATTGTTGGTCAGGCCCCAGGTAAGATTTTTGAAGGAGAACAGCCTCATCATCTCTGTAAAATTTCCATCTGGAATTTTGAAAAGTAGGTAATGTTGGATGCTTGTGTGAATATGACCACTCTGATGGACTGATGCTGGTTGCATGAAGGATGTAAGGATTCTGAGACAAGAACTGAGATTAACAGAGAAGATCAGTCGAGCATGGGAAGGGCAGAGTGGTGGCTTCTGTGCCTGGTCAGCCATTTATGGATAGCACAGTGGGAAGAAATCCGAATGTGGTTGCTCAGAGCCGAGGCACATGGATTTGGACAACAATTCCACACTGAACAAAGACACGGTGTGAGAAGAAAGTGAGGGCTAAAGCAGCTTAGTAGCAGGTGGAAGACCCTTACTGTTCCAGTTAGTTTGGGGCTACACAGAGGTGTGACACGTAGTAGCATTTTTAGATCATAAAGTCAGGCTGCTGAATTTCAGTGTCTTATTCATTTCCATATAACTCATATTTGATTCTATGGCAACTCTTGGTCAAACCTCTGCTTTTGACCTTAGTTCTGTGGATTTGGTGTCAAGCTGTGACCCACCTGCCTGTCTGGAGAAAGTGGTGATATGTGGGTCGTAAGAGCCTTGATTGGCCAAACCGTGGCCAGAGAAAGCTTGTAGAGAAGGGATTTCCTTGAGGAGCTGACGTAAAATCTTCCCTGTTCCACTTGTGATGTGAACTTGATGTTACGTAACTAGGCGGTGCACAGTTATGGGCAGAGGACGGGGGTCAGAGACATGTGAGGGCCTCGGTCCCCACTGTCAGCCCTGAAATGGTAATTTGGAGTTTGGCTTAATTCTGGAAGCTCCTGAAGTCTTGGGCTCTCATTAGTATCAACAGACCTTGGAGTTGGGCAGGTTTGGTTCCAGGCACCACAATAAAGTGAGTTATGATCTTTTCACTGGTGGAGGGTCTTACCTTCAATTTGTTAAAAAAAAAAAAAAGCAACATCTGTGAAGCTCAGTAAAACAAAATGTAATAAAGTGCAGTGTGCCTGTATGCACAGTATTCCAGGTGCCAAGCTTGTCACTTAAGGAATGACAGTTTTCACTAGCTTCCTATTAAAATGATAAAAGACAAACAATAATTTGACAAAAGAATTGTAACCAAAAGCAGAGAAAACAAACAAAATCTCCAACAATTGTGCACACTGTTCTGATGACAGGTCCTACACATGCTCATCCCTGCAGGGGTCTCAGTGGCTCCCTCAGTCCTGCTTCTACACACTGCGGACTCCTGCCACCACCCTGAACGCACCTGCCAGTGTCACCAGGTCCTTGGGGGCCCAGCAGGTTCAGGGTCCCCGTCACAGTGAAATGGCGCTAATCTCTCAGGGAGAATGAAGGGGTGACACTTTGGTGTCGTGTTGGTTTGCTTCATGTTTTGGCACACCTTCGGTTTGTCCAAAATAAAACTGTGGTGTGCGCATCGGTCCAGTCCAGAAAGCCGGCAGAAACTGCTCGCCCTGCGGCGCTCCTTCCTGGCTTTTCTTGTGTTTTTCTCGACTGTGCCCTGCACCTAAGAACTGCCACTGCCACGTGCGCCCTCCGTTAAGCGCTCTCCATCTGCTGTCTTGTTTGATCTGTGCTCACTCGCCTGCCTCGCTGTACAAATGTCTCTACTTTAAGGCGATGGGTTATGTTAAACAATTTGACTGTCATCTATTGAAACCATAAACTGCTTCCTTCTGCTTCTTGCCAGGAGCAGCTGAGCTCATTAGATGCAGAAGCTGAACCAAGACACTGGCTTTAAAGAGCAGTCAGATAGAAAGGAGCAGGGAGGGTGGCCCTGTGGCTGGCGTGGTCTCCTAACTCGGCCTCTGCTGGCCTCCTTCCCACACCCTTCCCTTTGTAAGGCAAGGGGCAAGGCAAGGAGATTAATCTGTTTTTCAAGCCAGAAGGACACAGTGGCCTCAGAACGGTAATTTATGAGTTTTTTGTCCTCACCAACCACCTCAGGCAAAAACAATTTGCATGATGCTGAGATGAACAACTTTTTTTCTTACAAGTGTATTTTGGTCTTCCATAGAGTATTCATGGCTGTTTCTAGACAAGAAAAAGAGATTCTAATTTTATCTGTAGTATTTTACCTAAAAATCAGGACGCCCTAACACTACCCTGCAATCTGCTTTCCTCCAGAGTACTAAGCGCTGCACACTAAGGGGTGGGGCAAGCTGACCTTGCCTTACCTGGTGCACAAAGGAGGTGGCCAGGGCTGCCTCGGCCTGGGCAGCAGGGCTTTCTTCCTGGCATCTCTTAGCAAGCCACTATGTAGCTTACTGTGGAGGCTTTTCTCCTATCTGAACAGACACACAAACTACTACTGGCATTACCTGACCATTTTCAGTTTTCTTCTATAGACCTGATATTTTCACTAGTAAATCCACTATTTCTGATTTTGTAATTTTGTTTTGTGCTTACAAAAGTAGTATTCTTGGTTAAAAAAATAAAGTTGTTATGACAGAAATACAAGTTCTTTTCTGTAACGCTATGCCGCAGGTGCAGTTTAGGACACATGCCTACCATGTGTTACATGTGCACTCCAGTTACACACACAGCTTTGGGACTTGACTTGTTCAGAACCCACTGTGTGCACTTTCTGTGTTGGGATCGCCTGCCTGCCCCCTTCTTCGTAACTTCAGTTTCCCCTGTGTATGGACACTGCACCAGAATTTGTGTAACCAGAGGGGCTTACTTGCAGTTTTATTTTAAAATCAGCAACGTCACGATGAACATCTTTGAACAGATACCTGCGCATAGCTGGTATTCATTCTTTAAAAACCCATGGGAGGGTTTTTATTTATCTTTAGAAGGGAAGGGAAGGGAAGGAGAGAGGGAGAGAAACATCAATGTACGGTTGCCTCTTGTGCGTCCCCTGCTGGGAGCTGGCCTGCAACCCAGGCATGTGCCCTGACTGGGAATCGAATTGCGAAGCTTTGGTTTGCAGGCCCGCGCTCAATCCACTGAGCTACACCAGCCAGGGCCTTCCACGGGAGGGTTTTTAAAGAATGAATCCTGCCCTGCCTAGGTGGCTTCGTTGGCTGGAGTGTCACCCCATACACCAAAATGCTTCGGGTTAGATCCCCGGTCCGGGCACATGTGGGAGGCAACTGATTGATGTTTCTCTATCCCTTCCTCTTTCTCTAAAATCAATAAACATATCCTCAAGTAAGGATTTAAAAAAAAAATGAATAAATCTCCAATATACATCCATAGTAACATTGTTCTTTTACTTTGCACTTCCTCAATTATTCCAAAGTTGCAACTTTGACAATAAGTCATCTTCTGAGGTGCTGGGGCACGAAGCTGCTCCCCCTTTCCCTGACACAGCCCTGTTCACCTTTCTTCTCTTTCATCAGAGAAGAAGGAAAATGGAGTCCGTGGAGATCTGCCTCCCACTGTGGCATCATGTTTTTGGGTCTCTAAGGAAAAAAATGTGCCCGACTCAATGGGAGGAACAGCAGAGTTGTCCAAAAATCTCCTCTTAACACCCTGAGACCACTGCGGGGTTCCAGGATGGGCTGTGCTCTTTGACCTCTTGCCAATTCCATCATCTTTGGAAGTTTTAAACAGAACTATTGTGCGGACAGTTACTATTTCTTGACTAATTATTTGACTTAATTGTGGGTGCTCACAAGTAAGCTGTCTGGTATGTAGCCACTTTCACCAGCCAACAGCTGGGCTCAGACTTCAGCAAGTCTACTTGGGAATGTAATTTAGTGCCATTATAAAAGGAAGAAACACACATTTAAGTACTGTTTGGGGTTTAATGAGCATGGAGTGTTGAGTTGAGCAAGTGGTGGGTGTTGGAATTTAACCTTTTTTGCACACAAAATATTTTTTAAAATCTCTGTTTTGTTGCTCCTAGATTATTCGCAGGTGTCTTCCCTCGAATGGCAGCCATCAGTCTGGGAGGTTTCATCTTTCTTGGTGCTTATGACCAAACTCGCAGCTTGCTGTTGAAACTTGGCAAAGAGAGCCCATGAATCCCACGGCCCCACATCCCCTTCTTTCATGAAGGGGCCATGCTGCAAGAGCTGATCCGGTCCAGCAAGCAGCTGTTGGGCCATCTAAACCACAAGCACAGTGCTGGAATCCAGCTCTGCGGAATACGACATGGAGAACGCGTTTTCTGTGCTACAGGCTGGCTGGAATGATGTCATCAGCCTATTTGCCAGAAAGAGAGAAAACAATGTCCACACGGGTACTTTGAATAACTTTCTCAGAACCACTTAATAAATAAGTTTGGTGATGCTGAGTCCTGGCCTCTCAGAGCTTTCATTTGGTTGTATCTGACCTTTTGTTTCCTGCCCCATGATAGCAGATTAGACAGAGATGGCTATAATTTTAAAAGAATGGCTACACTGGGGAAGGAAGGAGATGGACATGGTGGTACATGTGAGCACGTTTCTCCCCTGGATTAATCACCACTGTGTAGGCTTACAGCTTTGTTGAAAAGAATGAACTACAGGTGCATGTGAGCATTCTTGCTGGGTAAGCAGGCTGTGCCCTGAGATCTAATCTGTAAAAACACACAATTGTATTTGACAGAGAAGTGTCCAACGGCTCATGTGGTGTGTGAAAGAAAGCAAGCGTTTGCAGATCCGTGACCAGGCAGGCCTCATGGGCTTGGGGGCGGACGGCGTGCGGGGGTCGTGGTGGCAGCTGGGCTGCACTCCCCTCTTTTCCATTTCACACTGAAGGATGGGCCAGGCCACCTTTGCAGACAGTGGTATTTCTTGGTTCCTAATCAGTAAGCTTTTCCTGAAGTTTTAGGCTCAACACTGGAAACAGAAGGGATGAAATGCGAAGGTAACCATTCTAGAACTTGACTAATAAGCTCCAGGTGTTGGAAAAAATTCAGCATCTCAGAAACCTAATGCTGCCGTGTCTTCCCTGGAGCCACAGTACACCATTCTGCTCTGCCTAAATTTTTTTTGGGGGGCGGGGGGTGGGCAGGAGGACAGATGGTAATTCAAGGCAGAATGACTGCATTTATCAGGGCATCTCTGGAATTAAATGGGGAGAAGTAATGCTGGTTAATGTACACAGAAGAATGACCCAAGCCACACACTTAACATTTATAAATGAAACTTTATTAAAGACACTTCAATGCCATTTGTTAGACACTTCAATATTTTACATGTTTTTCAATGTACATTGTACCAAAATTTCTATAAATAAATAACTTTGTACATGAAAGTAATACTTCCTCTTTCACATTGCCTCTCAGAAGCAGCAAATTCACATATGTTGTGGAAGTAACATTAATCAGTTCACTGTTGAGAACAAAATTCTAAATGTGCTTACCTTTTGGAACAGTGATGACATCTGACAGTAAAATTGAACAAAGCAACCATTTTGTCAATATACCTTCAGCTTTTTGGCTAAAGGACCTTGTTTTCTAAGCTTTTAAGGACCTCGTTAGTTTCACTGTAATTTTTCCTGAACTATACATTGGCACTCACAAGATGGTTAGCTACCGGTCTCAAAAGTGCAAATATACCCAGAACCCAGGTCAAGGGCTAAAGCTTGCAAGTCCAAGCCTGGCTCCGTGCGTGCAAGGGAAGGACATGGACAGGCCTGCTCCCAATCCTCAGTCGAGATAAGCTAGCCCTGGAAAGGAAGGACTTGATCCTTTTCTCCCCGAAGATCAATGTAATATTAATCATATTGGCAGACTAAAACATCACTGGAAAATCCACAGGTATCAACAGCAGCAACTTCTATCTCATTAGAAAGCCTCAAATGATACTGACAAGACCACATTTGCTTTTATCATAGAAGGAAGGCTTAACTGTTCAGACCAAATGCTGGTGGTGGATTAACAACCCTCCCCCGCCTCATGCTTGTTACAGCAAGAACTCAAAACTACAAGAAAGTCACTCACTGCAGAGGTCCATGAACCCTGTTGGTCTGGGCTCCACAGCGGGGTCTGCGGCAGGAGCCACTACACATGAGCAACAGTGACACGAAGTTACTTCCAATGCAAACCAAGTCTCTGCCTATAAAGCATCCCAGGGGCCTGTCCTATGATGTGCGACTCAGGTAGGACTTTCCATCCTTCCCACCCACTAAAGCTCCTCAGAGCAAATGTGGTTTTTAGCTTCTATAAATTCTATCCATACATTAAGGCACCAGAACTATCCCTGCTCCTTCCAAAATTAAACAGCAACCTGATATGAAAAATAACATTGTCAAAATTGTACGATTTTTTTCTGTTAACCATGCACTAAAGATTAAAATATCCTCTGTAAAAGATATATAATATATATGAAATCTCTGAAAACTCTTATGTACAATGGTATCAAATACTTTTCTGCCTTTTGTACACGATAGCCTCCTGCATTCTGTGACTTCAGCTTCAAGTCCTTTAAACTAGTGACACTCCACATGGAAGTTAAAACTGTACAGATCAGTGACGCTTGAACCCAAGCTTCCTCACAGCCTCTCCTACCTCTTTCCCATAGAGATTGCCACAAGAGCTGAGGTAGACAACGCCTAGATCTGCGGTGCAAACAGCAGCGGCCCACTCCGTTTCCCAGGGAGCTGTCCTGTCAGTGGTGTGGACTCAGTACTGGAGTCACATGCTCTGGGGAGTTGTCCATTGGAAAGAAGCAAGTGCTGGCCTTCGCTGGGGATGTCGGGAAAGCCCGAAGGGGCTCGTGTGAGCTCAGAACTGCCAGGAGTTAACGTAGAGGAAGGCTGGAGAACTATGGAGTCTGGCTCACACAGCCTTGCTAACGTCCACGAAGAGGCCCCTAACAAGAAAGGAGAGGGCATGTCAGACCCTCTAGCCTGGCTGTTTTCATGCCCACCCCAGATGCTGGCGACTCCTGGGATGAAAGTAAACATTTACCTTTGCCATCTGGGGGTGCCCCGGACTTTTTCTTCAAGGACATCAGCATTCTGTCGTGGTTACTGGGGTAGAGGGACTCCCTGCAGTCAGTGTGGGGCCTGTCCAGAGTCCCACCGGGCAGATGCGGAGAATGTTCTTGGTCACTGCGACTGGGCTCCTGGCTGCTCGGTGTGCCTGGCTGCGTACTGTCTCTGGACATAGGCTGAGGACAGAAGGCTTGTTCCTTGGAGCGACTGTCCATATCAGTGTTGCAGTCGCTGCATACAACTGGGCCACTGTGCTCTGCAAGACACAGCCGGAGACGATGAGAACCATCAACCAAGGCCTCCACCCCCACGTAGAGGCTGCTGCACTCCACCGCCATGAGGCCAGAGCCCCGGTCATTATCGCCTCTACAACCCCCTGTGCTCCCAGCATGCTCACATAAAAAGGACGGGGCAAGCATCACGCCATGAAGGATGGGTCTTCCATGTTTAAACATGTCAGATTAAATTCTTTGACAGACAACTTTGGTCACAGAAAGGAATCAATCCCATTTGAAGAGACCACACAGTTCAGAAGCCAGGAGTCTTCTGAACAATTAGAAACATAATCTCCAGAGCCCTGGTGAAAAGGTCCTTCTGTTTGGGCTCTGCCTTTATTTAGGTTGCTCATAAATTTGGAAAGTTCATGTCCAGACTCACCACACCATCAGTTTATTTTAGAGTCATCCTGCTCAAACTCAGAGAGAGCCAGGCCCCACACAACTTCCACTGAACACCAACTTCTGAGATAATCTTAGACAATAATGTGTACCCCCACACTTCATTATCGAGGTGGACCCAGATTTGGATTTCAAGAACAAAGTACCTCCTGACATACCCATCTTCTGTTGACCAGGTGTGCCATCGGCTTTCTCCATCACTTTCCATGGCTCCTTATTGTACCCAACACAGAGCTTGGGCTGCCTGCAGGTAACGTGAACATCTGCCTCTGGATAGAGACCTGCATCTCTCGGACAAATACCTGCAATAGAGCCCCGCACTGTTGGATATGCTGGGCCTAGCACGTCACAGAAAGCCTGATGGAAAGAATGGACAACGCTGCTAGGACAGCCATTTCTAAAGTGTTCCCTAGTGTGGTGGTTCACGGGTCCCTTTTCTAGGACTGCCTTCCTGGTGGGTAGACCTTTCAGCACTCAGCCCTGGAATGAGTTCCTAGAAGGATCAACTTGCCCTGAGCATGTGCTCTGTCTCCCTGACTGAAGTCACTGAGCCTTGTGAGAGTTGAGTAGGAGAGGAGTTGAGACTCTTAGTAAGAGATGCTAAGCCCAATGTAGTGACTTCCTAGGGGATGAGTTTTTAAAGCTTTGTAGAACTTACACAGGGAGGTCCAAAAACCCAACAGGCTTCCACCACCAGCCTTCCAGGTCAAATGTGCTCAATGTAATGCCATGCACCTGCCCTGGGAGAGGGCTGGAGGCTACCTCCTGCTCATGGGAACAGTCACATCAGACTTGGAGGCCTTACCATTGCTCTCAATGTGTCCATTAGCCTGATGGCCACCTTCAGTCCTGAGCACAGTTTCCTGTCGGTCAGAAAGGGTCCCCTGAGAGGAGAGGTAGCTTGGAACATCTGGAGGCACGACGGTCTCATCTACAAGGAGACAGGACAGTCACCCACCAGGTGTCCCAGTCCTTTGTGGTGACAAGGATATAGACACAGACACAGAATCCCTTAATGGTAGCTGTCAAGGCCGTGCAGAGAATGTGTGGAGTCTTGCACTCAAGAGCCCTCCCAGGATGTGCTGAACCTTACTTTACACCCAGGTGTAAAGTGTGGCAATCAGATGCCAGAGTGCACAAGAGAGGAAGTAGTGATGGGAAGGGACCGAGCTACAGAAACACAACACTGAGATCACTGTGGCAACAATCTCCCACATGGCAACAAAGCATGTGCCCAGGATGCCTCTGAATTACCAAAGAGACAGAAAACTGCACAGTTCATAACTGGAGAGTATTCCCACTCAATGCTAAGTTCCTGGAAGTTAAAAGAGCATCCGTGACACTAAAGCCTCAGCTGTCCAGAATGGCTCCATATTCCCAAACGTTCTACAGTTTTAAACACACTTAAATCCTTCAAGGGCCTCTGGACCTGGCCTCCGTCCCAAACATCACTGCTCTCCTCCTCCCTGAAAATGGACTCAGCCAGCAGGTACTCACCTGTGTTGGTGACACTGTACTCCTCACTCTTCTTCCTCGTCTGGTAGATGATGCACACCCAGACCAAGGATGTCAGGACGATGCTGCACACCACGGCGATGGTGAAGATGCCTGCGGTGGTGCCGTCCCTCCTGCAGCCGGGGCTGGGCAGGACACTCAGCTGGCTGTGAGCCCGCTCCGTGCCCAGGGCATTGGACATCTCACAGGTGTACTGGCCTGCGTCCTCAGCCACCACGTTCTGCACAACCAGCAGCTGGTTGCCAGGGGTGAAGTGGTGCCGCTCAGTAAGACTCAGAGGGCGGTCCCCCTTGAGCCAGGTGATGCGGGGCGGAGGGCTTCCGGCTGCCTTACACTGGAGAGCCACCGTGTCTCCCGTGGACACCACACGGTCTTCCAAGGGCACTGCCAGGGATGGGGTTTCTGCAAGGCAGAGGAGATCTTACAGTTATTCTGGGGGCCCCAGTGGCTTCTGGATAAAGGACAATCTACTGTATTAACGAAATGCCATATGAAATCTTCTACTGGAGTGGCAAGCTTTTCAAAAACCCTGCTAACACACTGACTGAATCACTGCCATGCTGGGGGTGGCTCCTACAAAGAGAATGAACTGGTCTCTTCTGTTCCCCAACAGTCCTGTGTTTCCATACCTGTCCTGCCCCATTCAGAGGCGGTTCCCATCCAGTGTTTATACCTAAGCCTTTTTTTTTAAGAGATGAAATCATTTGTTCAAAAAAATCTTAGAAAGTAGCCTAGAATGTTTTCAGAAACAGCTTACCACATTTCTGAACCTCAAGGCTCCACAGATGGTTTCAGAACCTTGCCTCTAGATATCTGTGATATTTCAGAAAACCTGTCATACACACATACAGACACATGTAAACACCCAGTGTAGCAACAGTCGAACCTAAGACAGTCAGGGTGGCGTTCGCTGAAATGGAGCCGGCAGAGTTCTGGGCGGTACAGCTATAAACCCCCATGTCGTCTATTTTCACATCAGTGATGAAAAACACGTCATCGTCGGGCATGACATGCATGCGTCGCTCACGAGCAGCAGGGAAATCTGTGCCTCCGTCCTTTTGCCAGGCTATCTGGGGGTTAGGGTGGCCGGTGGCAGCACATTCAAGGCGGGCCATGGTGCCAGTCCGGATAGCGATGTCATGGGGCATTTTGGTGAAGGACGGCAACACTGTAAAACACAATCCGGTTGGGTTATGGGATGTAAAGGCCAGCATAACCCCCTGGCAAACAGCCCTCCCACCGTGCCTGGGTATTAGCTCACCACCTCACCACCCCGAATGCCAAGGTCTGCCTACTGCCACTGCTCTCACCTCTGAAAGAGTAGTAAGACCACCCAGCTGCCCACAGCCACAGTGGAGCACTTCCATCCATCTCTCTCTGAACCCCTGAGGCTGGCGGCACCCCCTCAAACCAAGGCTTTCAATGAAACATGCCCCCCATTTCTCACATGGTAACCAGGGTCTGTACTGGGACACCCCATAAACGCCAGGGCCTAGTGCTGGCCCGCCAAAGGTACCGGCAGAGAGCCTGGGAAACACAACCATCTGCTGCAGCAAGACGCCACTGCAGAGGGAGGGGGACATGCCCGCACCCTGGAGAAAGCAGCGGGTGAGCGCTCCCTCCGGAAGAAGCCCGTCTGAAGAGGGAGTGGGAGGCCACGTGACTAGGTACACGCAAGCTGAAAGCACTTATCCCGCAGTCTTACCCCAAATGTTCCCTGGTACACTGGGAAGCACCTGGCCACATATTCCAGTCAAGGTTACTGTGGTGGGGAGTCTGACAGTTCACTGAGTTTTTGAGAAACGTGAGGACTCCCTCAGAAAAGCCAAGAGAACCAGCCAAAGTGTGGTAAAGAATATGTTTTTCTGTGGTCTGCAAGGGCTTAAGAACATTAACTCTAGCACTTTTTTATTAGAGGTTTAATAATCAGGAAAATCTTGTTAGGTTATAGGGGTGTGGTGGTTAACTACTGAAGCGCTGTACCTCTCTCCTTTTGTTCTAAACTCACTACAACAAACAGCAGTCTTAAAGAAAGCCACCTCAATGGGCTCCAACGCTGTTTGCAGAGTAACAATTGCTTGTCAAACATCCGTAGGACCATTTGCTCTCAGGCTAGCACTCACACCAGCTTTGGAGCCCACAGCTTCTCACCACGGCCTCTGAGAAGTGCTCCTGGCTGCCCCCACCACTAAATAAAAGGCTTGGGCTCACAATTTCAGTTACATAATAACTGCATAAAAAAGTCCCTCAAAACAAAGACTCCACTGAAAATAACCCTTTAATCTTCAAAACTAGTTCTGGGGCTAATGAAGGTGATCGTGTGACATAGGGCTGTCCCAATGATGCCGTGTGACTGCCGTCTCAGTCATCTCCACAGGGGTGACTGACTGAACAGTCGCACACGGGACTCCTAGGAGCCGAGCACCAGGATACCGAGACGGCGCCTCCATACCATTCACAGTGAGCCTGGCCTTGTGGGAGTAGGTGGAGCCAAAGTGGTTGGTGATGACACACTGGTAGCGGCCCTCGTGCCCGAAAGTGACACGGCGGAGGTGCAGGATGGTGGTGTACTCCATCACTTCCCCATCCTGTGCCCGGACGTGGGCGAAGTTCTCCATGTCGGCGTTGATCAGGACCTCATTGTCCTTCTTCCAGGCAAAGGTCATAGGGGAACTGCTGCTGCTGGCTGCCGAGCATGTGAACCGGATGTCCGTGCCCACCACAGCCATGGTTGTCTCTGGCTGGGTGATAATCTGTGGCTTTGGTAAGTCATCTGGGGAGAGAAGAGCCAACTCTAAGTCCCCAGGCACCTAGGACACAGAGGAAGCAGCTGCTGTTCCAGGTCCAGACACAGCAGGACCTCACATCCTTGGATGTGGGGAGGACGACTTTGGCAGGCACACTGGCTATGGCTACACCCAAAAAGTAGGCACATAGGAGCTCCCATGTCCCCAGAGGCACTCCTGGTTAGGACCATCAGAGCAAGGACCACAGGGCTTGGGGCAGACCAGGAGGCAGCAGGACTCACACCTGTCTGGCAGTTCCAGGTACACCTGGGAATCCCACTCTCACTCCTGCTCAGAGCGCAAACCAGGAACAACTCAAATTAATAGTTCTCTGACCACATCTTACTGACCCCGAGGCTGCATTATTCCTATCTGAGCTAGTGCATTGGACTTCAAACAGCCCTGGGCAAAAGATGGAAAGATCCACATTCCAACAATCCGAAGAAAAAAGAGTTTGAAGCTACAAGTACAGATTTCAGTGGTTTGAGAAACAGCAAGAGGGCAAGTCAACATTAAGGAATTATTTTTACGCAGCTATTCTCCTGAGACTAGTTCTTCCTGTATTTAACCTTTCAATCTTGGGGCTGGAAAGGAACACATTAATACCCCAGCCTCACACGCTGAGCAAATTCACAGCTAAATCCGGGCTCCAGCACCCTCTTGAAACAATACAAACTATCTTCCCGTAACTCATTATTCTGATTTGTAATTGAACCAACCCCTGCTCCTTTCTGATTAAACACGTGGATGCCAAGAACCACATAACGAGGCAACTATGCAGTAAATACTATGTGTGGTTTCGGTAGAAAATAAATTGCATCCAGCAGCTGATTGGTAACCACGGGCTAGGGTTTAACTCTGACCATAGGAATCACTCCCATAATGAAGTGTTCCTCCTGGCTCCTTGCCCTTCATGAAAAAACAGTCGCAAAGACAATCTTACCACACACGAAACTCTCCGGCAGAACGGAGAAAATGCTCTGGCCCTTCAGTGATTCCGGGTGGGCACAGGTGGCGGTCACGAAGGCCTGCAGCATCCTGCCCAGCAGCCACGGGGGCAGCCACTTCAGCTGGCAGTCACACAGGAAGCTATCGCTGCTGATGTGTCTGCAAGAAAAACACAAGGGATGTTTGAGGTGTGACTGGAAAAAGGAATATTCTATCAGATACACAATGATCCACCACCTCTGATTAGCTTCTGCCGTTCACACCCACAAACCAAAAAGGGAAATGATTCTTCTCCCAGTTCCTCTTCAATCACATAGAATCTACCTGGAGATTCTGATAAAATGTAGCTTCTGGTTTACTTGCTAGGATGGGGCTGGATCCAAGACTCCGCATTTCTATCAAGTTCCCAGGTGATGCTGATACGCTGGCCTAAGGACAAACCTGAATAACACCAAGCTGGAGTTCACACGTGTTCTGGGGCAGACACTGCTCTCACCGGACCTTGGGGAGGCCAGCTCACCTCTCCTGGCCTCTGACCATCCAGTGGGGAGGGATGATGCTCTCCTCTTTAACCACTGGGAGTTTCTGACTTCAATCAGAGACTTTGATCTAAATCCTGAAATAAGTTCTGAGAAGGGTTCTATTTCTAAATGACTGTTATCTTTTTATTTGGCAAAGCTGCATGTTTTCTTCCAAGTGTAAGCCTGGCTGACGGCTTCTGTCTTGTCTGTGTATTTTTCTCTACACCAGCCCTATCGGGAGGCTGGCAGAAGTCGCCTCCACTCCCTAAATAGCGCTTGTTAGTTAACTGCCACTGCCCAGGGAGCACGAGAATGTACAACTTTGGTTTTGTGAGGCTCCAACCAAAACAGAAAATATTTTCTTCTTCATTTCTCAGCAACTGAGGATCAGCTTTTTAAACAGAAATCTGAGTCACCACCTCCGTGGACATTCTTTCCTGAGAAGCCACTCTAAGATAAGCCGACCAGAGAGCCTTGCAGCCCTGTTCCTGGAGGACCCGAAGCTCGTGTGTGCAGAACAGGGTCTGGCCCACGGCAAGGACGAAGACCGAGTAATAAGACACATGGGCTTCCCTGTCATCACCTGTCTCCAGGATGTGTGCCTGGAAATTCCAAAATGTCACATGGGCCAGTATTACGGCAATAGCCTCCTTCTCCACCCACCATTTTCCTCAGACATCGAACAAAGCAACCAAAGGGACAGTTTTTATGTTTTCTTCCACTTCACTCTGGCCTTCTAATAAGCAGAGAAACCTGCCCTAGTACACAGAATGGGGAAATGAAATGGGAGCCCGAGAACCCAGTGCTGACTACATTTTGTCAAATCTACTCTTCCCTCCTGCTCCTCATCATTCCCAGATTAGTCAAGTCTCTTACCATATTAAACTTGTTCCAGGAAGCACTTTTTTAAAAACCCAAATAACTCTTCTCAAAGCCATTATAAGCCAGATGCTTGCCCATATTAGACCTTAAAACCAGCATTAGATTTTGAATCTATTTGGTGGGCAGGTAACTCTGCTTAGAGACATCTGGGGGACTGTTCTGCTGCAGAGTTACTATAGGGGCAGGCGGGCTGTCACAGCAAACCATGCGGACACAGCCGAGTCCTGCTCAGCAGCTGAGGAGCTTCCCAGCATGGGTGTGTGCGTGGAGGGAAAGGCTGCCACCTGGACTGGAAACCTCATCGCCTTGGTGAAGAGCAAAAAAAAAAAAGTAATGGGTGAAGACTGGGCGTTACTGCACACAAAAGTCTAGAGGAAGACACTGAGACTTCACTGTGAGACTTCAGGCACTTACGCGAGGGATAGGGACATATTTCATCCAAGCCACGGAAACACATTGGGGAAAACAGACTTGCCATTTGTCCTTGATCAGAAATAGTGTGGAACAGTCAAGCCTCACACCACACAGTGAGTCTGTTGGCCTGGGTCCCGAGGACTTCCTTTTTCCTCTACAATGACAGTCACCTCAAACAGATGTCCAGACTTCAGAAGCCACTGGGCATTACTCGGGGTTGAGAGAAAGCTTTCCTAAATAATAAGTAAGGACCAATAGGGAAAGATGGAGAGGAAAGGGAGCCAGACACTGACGCCTGACCTCCCATCTACATACACACATTGCTTTAAAGACAAAGGCTGAGCTGAGAGACTAGACAAGGGCATGGCCAGCAACCCCAGGGCTCTGCAGACCACCGCCACTCCTCCCTCACCACCTGAAAGCACAGCTTTGCCAACTTCCTTGGCTGCCACCGCCAGCCATCCCAACACTCTGCTGGCTTCCACCATGCATTGTCATGACTCCAGGTCTGAGTGTGTTTCCAATCATCACACGTGGAAATTTACCCGGAGGGTGACTAAGCACACAGTACAACCTGCCTGATCGGATCGGGGAAGAAAATGAGCAAGTGGAATTAACTGTTTCTCTCACTGGAAGGCTGGGACCAGGGCCAACCACAGCTGGGTACATGCAGTGACTGATGGGAAACTCAGGCAGAGGGCCAAGGTGGCGTCTCCAGAACCAGGCAGATGTGTGGGGGG
>PVKM010030937.1:0-17048 GCA_004027735.1 Carollia perspicillata | reverse complement strand
CTCCCTGTGGCTGACCCACACCTGCAGAGCGCGGGTGCGAAGGGCACACACGGGCACAGCGAGTGTCCCAGTGTGCCGTGACAGGAAGCCGTGGTGAGCTGCCGGTCTCTGAGCAGAGAGAGGGACATGTGGGGTCTCCCCGGGCAGCGGGCCATGCAGACCACCCCTTGGGGCAAGTGGGCGGCATGTCCCCAGTGGAGGAGGCATGGGGGCCTCGGCAGACACCATGTCACACCAGCACTTAAGGAAGGGACAGGCACAACCTGACACGCCGCTCACTCTGGTGGCGCCGGGGCAGCCGGCCAGCCTCCGCAGTCCCTGGAAGTGAGGCCAGGCCACCAACGGTGTCATCAGTCTATCACTGGGCTTACCACAGCACAGCTCAGGTGGCCAAAGCAGGTGTCCCAGTTTGCAGCTGTGGCGGCGTCCCATCTAATGTCAAACGAGACGCGTCACGGGAACACACCCAGGAGAGCACTGGCGAAGCAGGGGAGCCTGTGGAAGGAGCCGCCACAGACCCGCCTGGCTGGCAGCGCGGAGCCGCAGCGGGGGGGGCAGTCCTCGGGAGCCCATGTCACAGCTGCACCAGGCGAGGCCTGCTTTACAGGGCGGCCCACAGGGAGCTCAGCCGGAGGCTGGGGGCGCGAGGGCACGGAGGGACACAGTGTCTGCCCACGACTGCCCGGCTTCTCAACTGGTGCGGGGCCTCCACCACAGTTTGGGGAGACAGCGTCTGCCAAGCACACACCACACAGGTGATCAGGGCACTGGCACAAGCCGCCTTGCACTGGGCGGCATGGTCCCCGGGGTGTTAGCATTTGTCTTGGTCTCTGGCTGAGTGGAGACTGCCAGACCAGCGCGGCGAGGAAGGACCGAACCCAAGCAGGGCGGGGGTGAAGGGTCAGAGTGCGGCAGGCCCCGGCACACCAAGCCCACAGGCACCACCACCCTGCGGCTCCCTCAGGGCGCGGTGCTGCTGCACCAAGAGAAAGGGGTGTGGCCCTGAGGGTGGGGCCCGCCCTGCACCCCACACTGCCACTCACTGACCTGCCCCAGCCAAGGGCACAGCTGAGGGCAGGTGCTGCCCCGCAGCCCAGTGAGTGCCTGGGCCACACCACACTCCCTGGCTGCAGGCCATGCTCCAGAGCCCCCTCTTGTTACCGTGAGGGTCTGGTCGGCCTTGCAGAACACATTCAGCTGGTGCCCCCAGCTTTCGACCTGGGCCGGGCACAGTCCCCAGAGAAACTGCAAGCCTGTCTGGGACAGGTCCTGGTGGCCAGCCTGCCCACACACCTGTCCACCCAGACACCAACCTCCAGGACGGAGTCACTCTCTTCCCTCAGCCCCGTGAACGGCAGCGCTGCCCTCCCAGGTCTCAGCATCAGGTGTTCGCAGAGGCCCCAGTGACCGCCCCCCGCCCCCCCACCCCCGGCGCTGCAGAGACGCCTGCAAACAAGGGTCCCTGGACCGGCTGAACGGGGCTGCAGGGGGCTCCCCACAGGACCTCAACCACAGGGCGTCCGACCTCTCGGCACCTCTGGGACACACACTAACACGTGGACACTGGTGACCACCGATGAGCAAAAGAAAGGCCCACGGGTAGTCTCTGTGACACCACCACCACGGAGAAGCCAAGAGCCTCACGTGACCACCCGAAGTAGGAAGCGGCCTCTGCGCCGTCCTTCGACACCGCCAAGCAGGCCCAAGTGTGCGATCACTGATGCAGGGAGTGGCCACACCTAAGCAGTAAAACGTCACGGACGCGTTCTGCATTTTCGTCACGAAAGGACGAGAGGCCACGTCAGACTGGCGGGTGTGCGGCGCTGCAGGCCGACGGGCATGCCCGCGTCTGGTTCGGCGGAAGCGGCTGCACGTCCCAGGAGCTCTCTCCTGTGGCTCTTCCGGTATTTTGGTTCTGATTTTACTCTCCGTGTTTCATTCTTGGAATAGGCTGCTCGCACACACAGGTGCCGCCAAACAGCGACGGCACCAGCGAGGCGCGACCGTGAAGCCAGGGGTGTTTGTGTCGGGAAGACGGGGCCCGTAAAGAGACTCGCTCGAACGTCAGGTTGCGGCTCTGCACACTCCGTCTGAGAGTCGGCCGGGAACGCGTCCACGCTGACCGAAAAGGAGCCACAAACGTAGCAAAGTACTGATCTCCCCCCAGAAATCTTGAAATCTGCTTTCCCACCCCTGCGTCAAATCGACAAGCAAAGCTGCACGCCTCCCGTGGTTCAGGGGGCTGGTCCGCCAACGGGTGGGAGCGCGTGGAGGGGTCTGGCGCGGTGTGAGCTCGCCCGACTGCAGCTTCGCTCGGCACGACCGCTCGTCTGGTTTGGCGCGTGGTGCTGGTGGGCTGGCTTCACCAGGACGGGCCTGTGTCACTCACGTCCACCAGAGATGCTCGCCCTGGAAGCCAGTTTGCGTCCCCAAGTTCCAGCACAAATTTGTGTTCTGATACCATAGACCTGACGTCTTTTCAGTGTGTGGCCGGGGCTGGGCCGTCGCACTTCGGAAGAGTGAGTGCCGCCGCCCCAGTCGGCATCAGAGCTCCGATGAATTCCTGGCGATGGTGCTGACTCGGTCCCTCGGCTCGGACCAAATTCAGTCCTGATGATGATCTGCATCGGTTCTTAAAGCTTTTGTGCATAAATGTCCTTGACACACAGCGAGATGACGCTCCGTGGAGTGTCAGTTCGGGCGGCAATCGCGCCGTCCTGTGGACTTTACCGGCCCCTCGCTCCCACCTGCACCGCCGGGGCACCAGCAGCAGTAACTGCCCCAGACGTGCTGACGGCAGAGGAAGTCGCTTCACGCAGCTCTGGATTCAGCTGTGTCTTCCAGTGGCACTAACGACCCACTTCTTCGGTGACATCACATCCACCACCAACACCTCTAGTGCAAACGGCCAGTGCGCCGTGGCTGTGGCATCGGTGCGAACACCCTCGCCGAAGCCCAAAACCGAAAACCTGAAGCTTCGCTCACCAGACGTCTTTCAACAGATTCTCCGGTTTCTGCAACGCGTCTGGCTGCAGTCGGTGAGACAAACCGATCGGAGAAACGTCCCCGTCTTTCGGGGCAAATCACGCCGGCCACGCGTTCTCGGTATCGCTGAACAAAGTCACCATCAGCACATTCTCCTGATTTTTGCTTGAAACATGCTTCCACACAACTACCTTTTACAATGGAATCTGCCTGAGTTGTAATTTTTTTAAAAAACTTTTGTCAAGAGGTACTTTTTTCTGTTCAGCTATTTTGTCCTTACAACACAATCCTTCATACACGTTGAATTTGGCAGCATGTTTCGCGTATAATGCTTTTCAGACCGTAGTCCTTGAACACGTGCACAAATTCCCTACAAATGAGGCACAGGGCCTTACTATTTGCCTCGACAAAAAGGTGGCCATCTGTCCACTCTCCACTGCACAACCTTTCTCCGTCCGTGACTACTCTCCTCTTGGCTTCCTTTTTACTTGGAGACATTGCGAAAGCGACGCTGGGGTAAAACCCAAATACAACGAGGGACTTCGTGAGCTTCCATCATGAGACTCAACGGACAGGAGAACAGGAAGCACGGGCTGGGCCCCCCCGCAGCCCTCCCGGCTGCTGACGCGGGGTGAGGCGGGCGACGTGTGAGGCACCACCGAGGCGCGGAAGCACCTTCCGCACCCAGGGACGAACGCTGCCCTGACTTCCGCCAGGACGCGCTCACGCTGCGGTGGCAGGTGAGACAGCGTTGAGAGTCGCCGCCTCGTGAGGTCACCACGAGCACAGGCAGCGGCTGACGGTGTCAGTCCCACGCCTACGCGGGAGGCCGCACGCTGCCGCGAAACTGAAGGCACACGTGTGCACAAATAGGGAGCAGGCGCGTGCGTTTACTCTCCGTGACACTGCAACGCAGTCACACAAAAAGCCACCTCTAACGTTTTACGTAAATTTACGCTTCTGTGTTGGGCCACATTCATAGCCATCCCGGGCCGCGGGTTGGACACCCCTGCTCTAGAGATCAGAGACCCCAAAAACCGCAGCTGACTGGCCCAGGCCTCAGGGCAGAGGGGCAGGGGCAGGGGGTGGGGCCTCACCTCATGTCCCCGAGCTTCCTGCTGATGGCAGAGCCCACGGTGGACAGGGCGGCTGAAGTCTTCTGTCCCGCCTGAGAGAGGGTTTCCTGAGTCTTCTTGTAGCTGGGAAGGAGAAACATAGTCAGACCAACCATGCCCAAGGGGCACCCACCACCCCCACCCGCAGCCAAGGACCACAGCGCCCAGACAGTACAGAGCGGCGGGCCGGCTGGCGGGAGCCCTGCCTGAGCCCTGTGGGGGCCCCGGGAGGGAGCAATACCACAGGCCATGGCCTCCAGGCCTCCAGCAGCCCTAAGCTGTTTCGTTTTGTTTTGAAAGTTTTTTAATTTTTCTCTTTAGAGAGAGGGGAAGGGAGGAAAAAGAGGGAGAGAAACACCAATGTGTGGTTGCCTCTTGCACAACCCCTACTGGGGGCCTGGCCTGCAACCCAGGCATGTGCCCTGACTGGGAATCGAACTGGTGACCCTTAGGTGTGCAGGCCAGCGCTCCATCCACGTAGCCACACCAGCCGGGGAGCCCTGAGTCCTGACCTCACGCTGACCCTACAGCTCCTCTGCCTCTCTCGAAGCTACCAGCCCCACTCCCTCATCTTCTCCCAGCGACTCTGGCTCTTTGGGAGCAGCACCTGGGGCTGCAGAGGCCCTGGGTCTGGGGCGGAAGCCAGAAAGATCCTCCGGGCTCCCAGCTGCTGCCCTCAGGAAGCTTCCCCCGCTATCGCCCGCGAGGCAGCCCCCGTGGCCCAGTGCCGACCGGGCATGCAGCGCAGGAAGCGGCAGCCATCTCGGGCTGAGGGCCCCTCCCGCCTGCCACCTGCCACGCTGTCACTACGTCTGCTCAGAACTGCGGGAACCCCCACCTAGTGCCACCGTTCTCAGTTCCAGGGCTGGTCCTGGCTCACAGCGAGGACATGCCAGGCCGACCCAGAGCGCTCAGGCCTAGGACCCTCGGCCCCCGTCCAGCTGCTGCCACGAACACATCCCAGCAGCCCGAAGCCAAGAGCTCCCTTCTGGCCCATCTGGGGCTGCAGAGCAACGGCTTGAGACGGCGGGGCTCTCAAGACGCCAGCCGACACAGAGCCTGCCAGTGTGCCCACGGGGTCAGAGGGCACCGGCAGTGGGTCTCCTGAGCCCCTCCTGCCACCCACTCTGCACGGCTGCCCGCTGGAGGCCCCCGAGAGCTCCTGCCACGCCCCTCCTTCGGGCCCGCCTCCAGAGCCCTCAGCCTGCCCAAGCTGGCCCTCAGGCCCGACGGCATCTCTGCCTGGAGCCGCCACCCGCACCGCGACCTGTCTCAGGGTCCGGCCAGACTGTGGCAGTGGGGACCCACAGCACGGCCTGCTGAGGAAGGCCACTGCGCCTTCCCCGAGGCACTCGTAGTACCTGCCAAGCCCGCTCCCAGACCTAGGCTGATGAAATGCTTTCTCTTCCCAGGGAGTTAATACGCCGCCTGCGAGAAACAGCCTTCTGTGCACCTGCAGGCCCGGCGCGGTGACACACCGGTGCCAGGGCAGCGAGGGCACGCGACACCTCCTTTCAGAAACACAAACTCACGACCTGCCTCCAAGCCCAGGCTTCCCCGGGATGGCGAGCTCGGGAGGCCCCGGTGACATTCGGGGTGGGCGGGGGCTTTAGGGACAGAGGCACACCGAGCCTCCACTTGTGCCCACACGGCCCCCCAGGGTGGCGTGAGGACAGCGCCCTGTGGAGCCCACAGAGGGGGCGTCTCTGCCCTCCGCAGGCCTTGGTGTCTTGGGTGTGGGGACATGTGCCACCAGCGACCTCTCCAGGAATCTCACAATGAGGCCACTGAAGGGCCGCACCGAGAGGGTGACAGGCTGTGTGCAGGGGGCCGGGCCGCCCGGCTGGCACGGCTTTGGGCACCACCCCCACCTGTGGGAGAGCACCGGAGCCGAGCCCCGAGAAACGCCCACCTCCTCTGAGGCACCTGCGGAGGCACCTCCTCCTGCACCTTCCTCCGGGGCTGCCCCCACCTCCGTGCGGGTGGGCACAAGGCCGCAGTTTGGCCGGCTGGAGATCCTTGCTCCTGAGCACAGCGAAACCCAGGGACAGCCACACCGGGCCACCTGGCTGCTGGGCACCTACTCGCACCGCAAAGGAGGAACTGCGGACACAGCCACTACGGGGAGGGCAGAAGGTCCCTGGTTCTCAGTGGGCAGGCCTGCGGCAGGGCCTTCTGGACGAGCAAGGCCCCCCCGCACTCAGTGAACGCTCCGCAGAGCTTCCTGTCCCTGCTGCGACTGCACCTGGCACAGGGGCCTCCTGGGCCAGCTGCTGCCGTGGGGCCCCAGTGGCCACTGTCAGGGCACCGCTCGCTGAGAGTGCCCAGCAGGAAGAGCCCGTGGGGCGACGGTTTCGCCATCAACAGTGCGGCTGCACTGGGAAACGTCCCCCAGCCCCACACCAGGGCCTGCAGCGCTGTGGGCAGGGAGACGGGCTCAGTCTGCTGCACACGCCCCACCAGGCGCTGTGCCAGCTGTCCTGCGGCAGGACCCCGGGGGCACCGGCTGGGCACCCTAGGGCTCCTTCCCCCAGAGGAGGCACGCCACCTGGGCTATGCGGCCCCCCTCCTGGGCAGTCGCCAGAGAAACACCTCCAGCCTGGGAGCGTCACTCCGACAACTTTCCCATAACCGAAGCGGGGGAGATCCGGGGGGACAGCCACTGCCTGGCAAAGCGTGCGGACAGGCCCGGCCCAGAGCCCCAGCTCCTCTCCGAGGGCCCATTCAGAACTGCGCTGCTCTGAGACGGCGCGCAGCTGGTCTCACCGAACACCGCCACCATCTCCCAAGGCTGTTCGCTGTGACCTGCCTGGTGACACCCACTGCAGCAACCTGCAAGTACCGCCTAACACGGCCCCGAAGGCACAGCACAGCTGTGCCCCTCCTACACCCATCGCCACAACTGGCTGTTGTCTGTCAGACGCAAACAGCACCAACCACCAACTGCCCGGCTCCCCTGGTGACGGCGTCTGCAAGGGCTCTGAGCACAGCTCGCCACCCTGGGGCCCCAGGCACCCTCAGGAGAAGCTGGGCAGCAGCCGCCCCCTCTCTGCCCAACACAACAGGGCTTCTGCTGTAGCCGCAACAGAACTTCTGAACAAGAGAGGAAAACCCTGGAAGGTGACGATTCTTCAACACCACCCCACACAGTCCTGAGAGCTAGAATCAGAGTGCAGCGCAGAGCAGTGAGCCTCTGCCGCCTTGCCAAGGGGCCCAGACGACAGGCAGCAGCCGCTCTCGGCCGGAGCTCTGGGCTGCCCCTGCGTCTCCTGCACTTACTGGCTCCGTGGGGCCAGCAGCTGGGTGCCGCACAACCACTCCGTCGGGACCCCGTAGCACGGCCCACACCCCCAGCTCAAGGAACCCCCCCCCAGTACCAGGGCAGCGCTGGAGCCCCAACAGCTCGAGCAGGATCTGCAGGGGAAGGAAACGGGGCCCAAAACCCCCAGACACCACCGTCCACACAGGTCAGGAAGCGCTCCACCATCGGCCCACTGTGGACACCAAGGAGCATCCACGAGGTGGACGTGCTGCCCGGGCCCAGCCCGGGCCCTCTTTAAGGGACCTGAGTGTCCAGCAGAGATGTGCTCAGTGTGGTCGGGGGCTGGACCCCCTGCAAGGACTGAGCCCTGCTCCAAGGTGCGAGGCACAGTTTCATTTGTGTCTGGGAGGGAAAAGCAGACGAGAAAGAGAACAGCCCGAAAACACGGCACTGGGTGTGCGCTGAGCGCACGGCCTGCCGGCCCTGCGAGGCGGGTCGGAAGGAGCGGAGGAAGAGCGGGACAGACGCAGACGCAGAGGCACTCACAGGTCCGACTGGGTCACTCTCCCACTCCACTCTCCGAGTGTCTCAGAAGTCCTCACATAGCTACAAGGGAAAGCCGGTGGTGAGTCACGGGGAAACTGCTTCACCTCGGGTCTCAAGCCGCAGGCGCACCCCAGGGAAGGCAGTGGCAGAGGAGGCCAGCTTCCCCGCCAGGCCCGGCAGTGCCGGGCCCATCGACGTAAGATGGCCCTCGGGAGCACAGGGCTGGGAAGGGCAGGAGGTGCGCAGCCTGTGGCCCCGGAACGCTTCTCTAACAGTCACCCTTTGAGACTCAAAAACCTACGGTTTCCTCGAAGCAGACTTTTCACAGGCGAGCTTTACGGAATGGCATGAACCTGCCTTTCCGTGGGGACCTGGCACGTTTGGTAGGGGCAGCACTTCCCCCCCACTTCCAAGGACACCGGGTCGGTGGCCCGGAGCTACACTCCCCAAGTTCGGAGAGCCGACCCGCCAGGTTCAGCGGGCCTGGGGTTGTGACCACATCGCACTCCGAAGGGCTCAGGTCCGCTTGAGCAACTGCTGGGCCATGGGGACTGCAGGAGAGCAGGTCTTACCCAGGACCTGAGGAGGCCTCTGTCAAAGCCAGACCCGGAAACGCACCCACGGCCGTGGCCACACCCACTGGGACAGCTGGCTGGGTCCACCCGCCCCTTGTGCCCCACAGGCCCTGGGCTCCGGGAGCGCGGCTGCGGGATGGAGGCCACTGGGCCCCAGCGGCCACTGCGGAACAGGCTCGCTGGCTGGCTCCCGGCCCCACCCCCAGGCCGCGCCGCAGAGCGGGTACCTACGCGGGAGAGCCCTGCATGTCGAGCCAGCTGCGGGTCAGGTTTTGCTTCAGGCCCTCCAGGGCCGAGAGGCCCAGCCTCCGCCGCAGCTCTCCACAGTGCCTCTCCTTGGCGGCCAGCACCTGGCGCAGGGTGACGATCTCCTCTTCCACCTGCACGAGCACATGGTGACACGGTCAGCGGCCCTGCCTCACGGAGTGACCCACACCCCCACACGCTGCCACGGGGGGTGTGTGTGCCCCAAGTCACATGGCTCGTCCTGGGGCAGCACGACAGCAGCCGGCGGTTCACAGCGGCGCCAGTGCCCACGGCTTCCGCAGGGCCATCTGGCCCCCAGGCCCAGCGGTCCCAAGGGGACTGCCCCTGTGTGCAGACGACTCAGCAAGGCCTGCCAGGGCTCTGCTCTGCCTGCCGGGCCTGGGCACAGCGGTCAGGGAAGCGCTGCGCCTTCTCCTCAGGCCAGGTCTGAGCTCGGACAGAGGCTGGAGCACCTGGCGGCCAGCCGCGCCTGCAGCCCCTATACAGCAGGAAGGACGAAGGGCTGCCAGTCAGATGGGTGGCCAGAGACCCAGGGGCCAGAGAAACAACCCCCAGGACACCTGCGTTCCTGAGGCCAGCTACAGGCCTTGGCAAAGCCAAACGTGAACGCGCTTTTGTGTTTAAGGCAGTTTGAGTGGGCGGACCGCGAGAGCCCTGAACCTCCTCGGTGGGAAAGAAAGAGCGATGCTGGAAGGGAGCCTCCGAGAGGGCCTCACGCCCTCCGAGTTCTCGGTGGGTCCAGCGCCCACGTGAGCAGCTGTCCTTAAAAAAACAAACAGAAGTGCCCCTCTCTTTAGAAAGTTCTTATCTGGACTAAAGGGCGAAAACAGCCTGGGGCCGTGTGAGTCCCTGGACTACGCTGTAGAAATTTCTGGGTTGGCCAAAAAGGTCGTTTGCTTCCTCCACGCGATGGTTCCAGCAGTGCTTTGCTGTCTTCAGCGTCACTCGAACAGTTTTGTTAGGTTGTAGTGTGACAGCTGTTCTTTCAGTGTGTGTTTTGAAGACTTCCTTGCTCTGAGGTACGAGGAGGGAGGGAGGGAGACAAGCAGCAACGTGTGCGACAGTGAGCGATACACTGGCCTGCTGCTCTTCACCCCGCCCCAGCCAGGGCAGGGGCCCGGCCCGCGACACACACGTGCCCTGAGAAGCGAGCCAGTGACCTTCGGGTCTGACGCTGAGCCACATCAGCCAGGGCTCAGCATGCATTTTTTCTAAACTTATCAAAACTGGTTAATTTTTGTGCAGCCATTTTAACATTGAAGATGGAGGAAGCTACGTAGCCTTTTTGGCATGTTTTGCTTTATTATTTCAAGAAAAGTAAAAATGCAACAAATGCAAGAAAAGATGTGTGCAGACTTGTGCAGTGTTTGGAGAAGGTGCTGACTGATCGAACGTGTCCAAAGCGGTTTGCGGAGTTTCTCAGTTCTGTTGACATTTTGGCCAAACGACGCTCTGCAGGGGGGCTGTCCTGGGCGTCGGCATATCTGTGGCGGCACCCCTGGCCTCTACCCTCTACCAGCCAACAGCAGGAGGCAGCCAACATACTCGAAATATCCAAATCAATAAAGTAATTGGTAAAAATGAAAAAAAGAAGTGCCTTTTACTTTACAGAAAAAAGTAAACAGACTTTTGTGGCCAACCCAATCGCTGAAAGAAACCATCACTGGTCACAGGCGGTGACAACTCCGGCACGATGACGGCTAGGGCTCCAGGAAGAGCAGCCCTGGGGACAGGCTGGTTGGAAACTCTGGGGCCCAAGAGGCCCCCTCTGCGACCCACTCCGAAAATGCCCTTGTGGTGTCGGTCGCGAGGCCAACTCGCCCACAGTGAAGGGCGAAGCCTGCGTGTCCTCGCTGCTCCCCTCCCAACAGATGTTCGCTCCGCACGCCACCGCAGGCTTTCCTGGGGTCCAGCCTGGTCCTGGGGCCGAAGGCCGTCTGTCCAGACCACAGACTGCACCCGCGGTGTGTCACGACCGGGCATGTCCCCGCAGACACGGGGGAGGCCTCTGACAAGCAGGGGCCTGACTGCACACTCGGGCGGGACACTCACCAGCTCCTGTCCTCAGACTCTGGACGCTCACCTGAGCTGCTACTGCTGCAGGGCTCTGTGTCCCACAGCGAGACGCACTCTTGGCGTTTGGCTGGAATAAAAACTACACTCCCAGGCTGTTGTTCTGAACCCCTATCTCCTCTTCAGGGACTCGCTCACTTTGAAAAGCTAACATAGAGCACTTTTTACAAAAGTTTTTTTTTTTTTTTTTTAATATTTTATGTATTTATTTTTAGAGAGAGGGGAAGGGAAGGAGAAAGAGTGGGAGAGAAACAATGTGTGGTTGCCTCTCATGTGTCCTCTACTGGGAACCTGGCCCGCAACCCAGGCATGTGCCCTGACTGGGAATCGAACCAGCAACCCTTCACTTCACAGGCCCGCGCTCAGTCCACTGAGCTACACCAGCCAGGGCCAAAAGTTTTTTTGAAAAAGAAATTAAAACCCAGGGCAGTAAGATTTATGGGGCTTGAGAACGTGAGGCGTTAACTCCAACAGAGAAGCTCCCAGTGGGTGGCCCACGCACAGCAGCTGTCCCTGTGAGGACACGCTCCTCACGGAGTGCCCACGAGATACCCACGAGGTGCCGGGTGCAAAGCCAGGGCAGAAAAGAGTGGTTCCTGCGGGGCCGTGGGCACGCCGGCCTCGGGGCCCTCGTCAGCCAGAGAAGGCTGCGCCTCCCGGTCCCCACAAGCCCACAGGCCCAGACGCAGCCACCTTTGAGAGCTCGGCCCTGAGCTCCTCCTCCTCCGCTTCCGTCAGACCCTCAGCAGCTGGCGTCTGCGCGGCCCCCGCTGTGTCGACAGGGACGTCTGTCATGGTGTCAGGCAGCAGACCTTTGTTAGGAGAATTCAGGTTGATATCTGCCAGAGACAAAAAGAGTCCAGAGAGCACATCGAGGGAGGAGTCATGGAGGAGCCCAAAGGCAGAGGGAAAGGAAAGGGGGAAAGGACAGGTGTCAGGACACGAACAAAGCCTCTGCTCTGGAAGCTTCTGTGAGGATGGCCCAGGCCACCTACTGGGGGCAGCACACCCACACCACCCCAGGCGCTGCTGCAGGGCCTAGAAATGCTGGCTCCCCGCGAGAGCAAGTCTTCTGAGCCAGGAAAACTCTGCCGCGAGGCACTGCGAGAGCCAAGGAACCCAATACGGCTGTGAACGCGGGCACCGCTTCCAAGCAGCTAACCTGCCAGCGCCCACGCTACAATTACACACAAGGAGCACGCGCTGCACACGCCGCCCTGCAAGGACCCACGGCACGCCCGCACACGCCCCGGCTACACCAGGCTGGGGCCAGGTTCCCACAGTCAAGTGACCCTCCCTGCGTGCTGCAAGCTGGCGAACCACCACACGAGGACAGAGAGGCTACTGCAGGCCTTCCCTGCTGACCCCGGCACTTCTGCACGATCGGCTCGCAGTGAGGACGCAGCCTTTGAATGGTGTCTGGCACCTTTAAAAGTAAGCTAAGCGAAACGCATGAAGAGTCAGAGAGAAGGAGAGAGCTTTGAACTGCAGACAGATTTGTCTCCTGTCTGCTAAGTATAGATGGGAAGCACTTAAAGCCAGAGATGCTCCACTCAGCCCGCTGCCTTGTTCCCTTCACGCCCCACCCACACGCTCCAGCTGGGCGCTCCTTTCGAGCTTGAGCAATGTTCACGAAGGAAGCACGTCCACTTTGAAATCAATTCATTCTGGCTTTTAACTGGGATCAGCCTCCGTGATTTTACTTCATCACCTACATCCACTACGTTGAACCTACTTGAATCCAGTAAACACCTTGAAACCTCTATACTTTTTCCCTATTTTGAAAAAATAAATGAGGGCTCTCGGACCGTTTCTGGCTAGAAAGCTAAAACTGAATCCCATGGAAGTCACCCCCGGGCAGCACCGGGCACTTGCCGAACATACTGGACACGGTGTGATACCAGCCTCAGCACACGGTGCGGGCAGGAAAGGGTCTTACCAAAGGACCCACAGAGAATGAGCATGGGTGGGTCCTCGCCCTGGGTGGGCCCTGGCTCCCAAGCCCTATATAATCATCTGCAGATGGGAGCAATATGAGCACCAATCTCCAAGGAATGTCCTCAAAACAGAAAAAGGTCATTTGAAAAGCAAGCTTAATACAGTGTCTGGCACATAGTAGGTGCTCGGTGAAGGTTCTCGGATATTCTCACGACCAGAATCCAGTGCTTATGACGCTTAACTAACTAGGGACGCAAACCAAGCCCTGAAAAGCCTCCTGAACGTCTCAAGGCCCCCACGGGAGCTTTTGACGTTCAACTACTGGGTAAGTAGACGTCAGAAGTAAGACTACCTACAGAATATTACCAGAACCCAGCAATTCTAACGTTTAACTAAAATGCTGGTAAGAGCACTCTGAAATTACCCAGTGTAGTTATGTCAATATAGAAATTTAGAAACACCCCCGCCCCAGAGCCTCGTAAAGAGAGACAGACTTTTTATCACCTCCCAAGATTTGCATATCCTGGGCCTGCACCTCACCCACTCCAATCGGCCATCTTAACCTGGTCCGGTGTCTGGGAACCGGCCGGGTACGCTGGGTGTGCCCCTAACTCACGGCGCCCTCCCCCTCCAGAGACAACCTCGGAAAGGGTTGCGCTCCGAGCAGCGTTGCCACCCAAGGGGCGCCGCACTGAACACGAACACGGTTTCACCTCCGCAACTCCCCCGTCCCCCGGGAGAGGCGCACACCTCGGCTCAAGTCCAGAGGGAACGTCTCTGACAGCCCAGCGCAGGGACGGAGGGCGGGGGCCTAACGAGAACTGCCTGCAGTGAGGAAGCTCAAAGCTCTGGGGCCCGGGGGGAGGGTGGTGTCGGGGACCCAGTCCTCGCGGCGGTCCAAGCTGGGAACGGAAGACGCACGCCGCGACCGCCTGGGAGCCGAGGGGGATCGCGGGGTTGGGGGGTGCGGGAGCAGAGCAGGGGGCCGAGAGTCCGAGACGCGACCGGGCGAGGAGCGGAGCGTGGACCCGCCGGGCCCGCAGCGTACCTTGTCCAGCAGAGTCCATGTTCAGACGGCGGCCCGGCCGCAGCTGGACCCGAGGCCGGGGTCGCGACCGCTGGAGCCGAGCAGGCAGCACTGAGAGACACTCACCGCGCACACACCAGCAAGCGGAACCGCTCCAGCCTCCGTGGCATTACGTAATCAGCGACGCGACGGCCCACTTCCTCTTTGACGCGCGCTCCGCCTTCGTCCCTCCCCCACAAGCTCTGTCCAATCAGAGAGTTGTTGGCCCAGTCCGGTCCATCCACTTCAACCTGATTGGCCAAGGCTGAGGACCAAGCAGGAAAGGGCGGCTGGGTTCAGAGGGAAGCCCTCCCAGGTCGGCTCCACCAGCGAGACGCACAGGTAGAACGGTACGCAGAGCCCGGGGAAGGTGGGAAGTGGGCGGACTGGCTAATATGGCGCCGCGGAAGCCCTCCACCCAGGCCCCTGGCAGGTCTCCAGGGTGTTTCCCGCTGCTTCCGAGCGCCGGGCTCACGCACCTTGACGGGTCAGATTCAGATCCCTGGTGACCCCTCCGAGGCCCCTGACTTTGGGGTTAGCCTCTCCCCGTAGTCTGTCCTCTCTTAATTTAATGCGCCCATTTACGGTGATTTGTTTTGTTTGTTTGTTTATTTGTTTGTTTGTGCACCCCTAGCGGTGCCTCTCGTCCTGCAGGCACCGCTGTCCTCAACGGACTGGAGGCGATTGTGTCCCCGCGTCGGCACCGGGCCTCGTGCACCCTCCGCCAGTTTGGTGCGGCGTGCACTGATGTCCTCGGCTTGTCTCAGCCACCCCGTGAACCAGGTGGAGCCCACTTTACAATTGAGGAAACTGAGATTAGGGCGCCTTGCCAAGGTCACTCAACTAGTGGAGGGGCTTCCAGCAGGCTGTGGGACAACAGTGTCACTTGCCAGACTTCCCAAAGGCAAAGTATATGGCATCGTCAGGCAACGAGTCCCTTTCAAACAGTTCCCACAATTGCCCCTCTTCGTCTCCTACTTGTCCCTAAAAGCAAATCCTTGAATGTCAGGCGAAGCCTTTGGGATCTGACCATGCAGGGACTGTACTTCCGCCTCCAGCCAAGCCACTGTGACCCCCAGGCATGGAAGCCCCTTCCTTCACCTAAGTCCTCTTCCTGTCTCAGCTCAAAGCACACCGCCTCCCGCAGGCGTCTCTGTTTACGTCACCATACATACCTACGTCCGCTTGTACTTGCCCCGGTGCATCATGGCCGTGTCCTGCTCTGGTGCTGTCAATATATGTCTGCCCCACTCAGCTATTTCTGTTTTTCCAGAGTTTCTTGCTCAACCCACCCTGGCCAGCCTGTCCCCAGAGGCTGGAGAGAGCCCCGTAGTCTCTGCTTAACACAGTTTGGGGCAGACAGGCAGAAAGTGACTGCATCACAGATAGTGAGGAGCAGAGAAGCTTGTCTCTCGTTCTGCGTGGCCCCCCTGAGCCAGGGCCAAGGCCCAGCCCGGGCCTGGCTCAGCAGAGGCCCAGTGGTGAGTGGTTGGTGCGGGTGTGCCTGTGGCCCCGCATGGACACAGCACAGTGTGCACCCACCCCTTTGAGTCTGCGGTCCCACCGAACCCCTCTTGTGGAAGCCAGGAGGGCACGTGGGGAGGGGACCCCGTGGAGCAGCAGCATCACAGTCCAGGAAGGCCCAGCTGCCAAGACCTGCTTTATACTCTCCTATGCACTTTCATAGCCACGGGCAACTCGTTCACACCTTCCAACTCCCATCCTCCCCGGAGACACCCTGTCACCCAGGCTGGGATGACAGCACCTCCGAGGGCCCCGCAGCCCATGTTCCCACCATCCTTTTGACGTGCTCAAGGCCTATCACACAGCGTTGCCATTACTCGTGTCAGCTTTGCATTCCCTTTAGGAGTCAGGAGCAGAGTGGGATGTGCACAAGTGTCCAAGGGAAGAACGGAGCTGGGAGCACCCTCCCCGTCCCCAGACACTAGGTCGGGATCCCCAGGGCAGGCCAGCTTTACTTGTTGAGGTTCGGGGAGGGGACCGGCCCTGAGGCCCTGAAGATGAGCAAATGCTACAGAGCCAATTGCTGCGGGCGCTGCAGCTACAGCCTCCAGGGCAGCTGGAAGTCCTCGGGCTCCAGTGGACTGCAGTGCGCTGCCTCCACGTTCTGGAGGTGTTTGCGAGCCAGGAACAGCGCGAGTTGCCGGCGGCGCCGCCGGCTCAAGCCCTGACCCACCAGCCACGGGAAGGGGAGCCCGTGCGGCCCCCAAGCCTGCCCGTCCTCCTGCTCGGCCTCGCAGCGTGCGCGGTAGGAGCGCAGCAGTGTCAGGCACCACTCGTCATCCACGCGGTAGCGCACGTAGAGAGCGGCCTCCTGCGCGGGGCTACTGGCGCGCAGCCAGCGAGCCACGACGGCGAGACCCTCGCGGGCCATCACAGCGGGGTAGCGGTGCGTCAGCAGGCGCAGGAGCAGCTCGTTGCCGCGGTTGCCCTCCACGTCGCCGGACGCCAGGGGGCGCAGGGGGCCCGAGGTGCTGACCACGTCGTCCAGCGTGCGCCGCACCAGCAGCACTGGCCCAGGGTAGCTGCACAGCTGGTCGGCGACATTGAGGTTGAAGTGCTCGCGTACCGTGCGGACCACCAGTCCCTTCCAGCTCTGGGGCATGACCTTCAGGGCCAGGGGCACAAGGTCATCAAAGGTGGCATCCAGTACCAGTGCACCCAGCTCTGGGTAGGTCATGGTGGCCCAGGTGGCTGTGAAGCCGCCAATGGACCAGCCATAGATGACCACGTGGGCGGGTGGGAAGTGTAGGCGGTGCAGCGCGTACTTGACCACGACGTCCATGGCGTTGGCATCGTGCTGGGGGAATGGCTCGCCGGTGCTGGCCCCGAAGCCAGGGTGGTTCCAGCCCAGCACCGAGTAGCCAGCCTCCAGCGGTGCCGACAGGCAGCCCATCTCATAGAAACCTGCATTGCCTTCGCAGCAGATGACCAGGTACAGTCCGTGGCCCTGACTGCCCGGGTGTTGGCGGCGATCCATGAACATGGTGTCGATCTCGTTGCCATCACTGGCCACCAGCTTGGCTCGCCGGCCATGGTAGCGCTCCACGAGGCGCTCTTGGCCCTGCTGCAGCAGCGGCAGCAGCGCTCGGGTCATCAGGAACATGGAGCCTGGGTACACGAGCCAGCGGCCCAGCGAGTGGGCCAGCACGTAGCTGGCGAGCTGGCCTGGCAGCTCACGGATCTGCTGCAGGAGGCAC
>PVKM010030936.1:0-17035 GCA_004027735.1 Carollia perspicillata | reverse complement strand
TCAGTTCATGGGATGTTTCCATCACGTCCTCAGCGGACCCAGCCCCTGGTCCCCTCAGGGTCTGTCTCTGTGACCTGTTTCTGCTTGGCTACGGGCCGTTTTCTTCACCTGTCGGTCATTTCCAGGGAGGTTGGACATGGTGTTGTTTCATGGGAGAGCCTGTCGGGTTCAGTGATCTTCCTCCCCCAAGAGTGACAGATGGGTTCCTGAAAGCAGGTGGGTTCCTGGCTGGCCTGCTCTCCATCTCTTGGGGGTGGCCTGTGCCAGCCCCTCCGTCTGACCCTCCGTCTGGGGCGTGTGGCTTTCCTGGGGTTTAGGGAGATCCCGGGGCGGCAGCCCTCACACCTCATATGCTGCGACAACTTTCCGTCAGGCCTAGTCCCGCACCGGCGCTCCAGGGCTCCCAGCCTTCAGACGACTGTTTCTGTGTCTCTGAGTGGTCAGGTCCGCCTGACACGGGTGCTCTGGCACGGCCAGGGCGGTGGCGCAACCTCACTTCCCAGGTGAGCGTGACCTGCGCACACAGGCGGATGCGGGGTTGTGCTATTGCACAGCTGCTTGTTTGCAGTTTGATTTCTGTGTCCTTGGTGTACTGATTTTTGTAAAGATTTTTTTTATTTACTTTTAGAGAGCTGGGAAGGGAGGGAGAGAAGCATCCATGTGTGGTTGCCTCTCGCGTGCCCCCTGACCCGCAGCCCAGGCCTGTGCCCTGGCCGGGAGCCATGGGACGATGCTCTGTCCCCTGAGCTCGGCGGGTCAGGGCTCTGGTCACACACTTCAGACACATCACTGACACACAAGATGAAAGCTCACGGGCGTGTTTTCTTCGTGGAAGTGTGATTTACATACCATAAAATTCATCCTGTTAAAGTGTGCGATGCCTAAGCTTTCAGTAAACTCACAGACTTGTGCACCCGTCACGCAGTCTACTTCTGGAACGCTCCATCACCATGAGGCACTGACAGTCGGCGAGTCTGTGGATCCCGGATGTGGCTTCTGCTCTGGCGTCTCCCGCTCGGCACCACAAGACCCGGCCCCACCTCGCGGCAGCCAGTGCCAGAGCCTCGAGCTGCCACGCGGCTGTGTAACAGCCCCCTGTGTGGACGCACCAGGTTTTGAGGGTGATGCCCACTGCGGCTGTTCCTGCTTTTTGGCTGCTCTGAAGACACTGTCACGTCTCTTGGGCTGGTTGGGACCTGTGGGCTACGCGGTGACTGTGTGTCTGACTTCTCAGGGTGCTGCCAGCCTGCTTTCCGTGCAGCTGCACCATGGGCGTCCCCAGCTGCAGGGCGTGCGGGTTTCCTGGGTCCCCACGCCAACTGATGCCACCTGCGCTGTGGCTCCGCCGACCTCGGGGGCTGTGGGGGGTGTCTCGAGGTTTTACTTGTGTCTCCTTGGGGAGCACAACGCTGAGCGTCTTCTCCGGTTCCCACAGCCGTGCGTGGGCCTTCGGGGCAGGGTCTCCCCAGATCCTGTGCGCACTTTAAATTGGGTAAAAGTCAGTGTGATACAGCAATTGAGGTTGTTCACTGCTTCCATAGATATCACCCATCACCTGTTACATGGCAGGGACTGTTCAGATGGACACACGTTGGTGGCTTTTGTAATTTCCCCCCATAATTCGGAGATGTGGGGATCATTTCAAAAGGCGGGGAGGGGACGTGAGGTGTAGACACCCTGTGGGGCGTTTCCCTCGTGCCCCTCAGCCCAAGTGTGGAGGGGACACTGGCCAGCTGCCTGGCTGTCCACCCATCTGTCTGTCTGCAGGTTCCTTCAGGTCAGCGAAGCAGGTCTTCACACAGTTGTCCTGGTATGTTTGGGAACGAAAAGAAAGGACCATCTGCTGTGTCTTCTGACTCAGGTTGCATGTGGAAGCATATCGGGAACAGGCCTTTGGTTCTTACTTAGAATGGCCCCTGAATTGTTGGGTCCCAGCCCCTGCCCCACGCAGGCAGCTGGGACTGGGGGGCAGAGCCACAGCGGGGGTGGGGGGACACAGGCCAGACAGACATGGCCAGCTGCCTCGAAATCTGAACTTCTCACTGCTGAGGAAACGAAAGGGAAACGTTCCGACTGTTAGTTCTGCATTTCCCTGCGCTGGCTCTTGACCTCTCTCTCTTCGAGGTTTACGAGGAGGTTCCCCCACCCCCGCGAGCAGCCTGGAGGGTGGAGGGTAGGCGGCGAGAATGTGGGCCCTGCCCCAGGTGCGGCACTGCTGAGCCAGCGCCCCGTGGTTCTCACGGAACAGCCCCAGCTCAGCCACCTCCCTTCTCAGAGGGTCCAGAGCTGAGTCCTGTGAGGGTGGCAGGTGGCGGGCTGAAGGGTGCTGGTCAGCCAGGGACGCAGATGTGGCAGCGTTGGAGGTCCCCGTGCAGAAGGCTGGGCTTGGTGTTTCATTTGTAATTTGATGCATTTCTCGAAAAGAAATGTGGCAGGAAATCTCTCTTCCCTGAAATCCCCTGTGGGGTGGCCACCTTGCCTCCGCTGCAGCGCCTGAGCCTGTGAAGTGGCCTTGCCGCCTCCTCTCCGCTCTGGACGCACCGTGACCTTCCTGCACTGTCCGCAGACACAGGCCACAGTGTGCTGCTGGCCAGCGGGCACTGGGGGCGAGGCAGGGATAATGACGTGAGGAGATGGGCCTCCAGGTGGCGGGCACACAGCACAGCACGCAGATGGTGTCTCAGAACTGCGCCCCTGAAGCCTGAGTGTTTCATCCACCAGTGTCACCCCAATAAATTCAATAAAAAAGAAAAACAACAATGATCAAAAGCCCAGCACGTAGCCAGAGGAGGCCAGCGAGATGTGACCGTCCTCATCCGCGTGATGCTGCCCAGCACACACGTGCAGACATGTGGACTCACCGCCTACCTGCTGTGGCCCGGGGCCCCTCGGGTGTCCCAGCAGACGGTGCATGCAGGCCAGTGGCGGCCACGCTCAGCGCAGCGTGTCCTTTCCAGCTCTGGGGGCAGGTCTGGGCTCTGTGGCTGGGTGGGCCTTGGCGCCTGCACGCTCCGTTCTTGTGAAGGTCTGTCGGTTGACAATGGACAACTTGGAGGCCTCATCTCCAGCGGCTGGGGACTCTGACCCGAGCGGAGTCTGAGTGGGGGAGACTCCCGCCGTGTCCCAGGAGCACAGGGGCAGCAGTGACCTGGGACTCAGGTGCGGCGCAGTGGCAAGGGTGCTTGAGATCCCGGGGTTTCCCATGCGCGTGCTGAGGGGTTTCTGCCGCGTGACCTGGGCGTCAGCCAGCATGAGAGTGGCTTTCTGCACCGGCGCCACTGGAGAACAAGAAGACACACGTTTGAACTGTTTGCCCACGGCACTGGAAAGCTTTGGGGTCACTGAGGCAAACCCTGATAGCCCAGGGCAGAGCTGCCCCAAGGCTCCTCCCACAGCGGCTGGGTGGCCTCGGGGTCAGCAGGGCCTCAGCAGGGCCGGGACCTCGCTCCCTAGCCCCGTGACCAGCTCCCGCACGCAGACCGCCCTGCGCCCTGCCCGCATCTGCCGGATCTCGTTTTCTCCTGGGGCGTTTCATCCTCGGAAGTCCGGCCGTGGGCGAATGGAAGCGGCCCCTCGGGTTTCGAGGGACGTCCCTGTTTTCTGAAGGGAGCGCACACTGCATGGTTTTCTGAGTGGAAAGTGTCACTCGTGGAAAGTGCTGCTCATGGCAAGCACAGCATCCTGCAGAGAAGGCAGCTGCAGTTGGAACAGCAGCCCAGAGCTGCAGGCTGGGTGCCGGGCGCAGGTTCAGGGCTGGGGCGTCACGACCCCTGCATGCTGTGGCTGTGCCCGTGGCTGTCCCCGGCTCTGGAGTGGACAGCGAGGCTGCCATTCACACGTGCTACCGAGGTCGTGTCCCCGGGGGTCTGCCAGGGATAGCGCGCTGCGGGCCTCAGTCGATCGCAGAGAAGAGCTCCAGTCACGTCGTTTAGGGAAACAAAATGCACATTTCCGTGAGCCAGTGGACGGAGGGCTTGGGGTCGGAGTTGAGGACGGGGTGTGGGCTGCTTGGCATGTGCTGACCGCAGTCCGGGTGTGTCCTCCGGGCTGCTGGGGGCGCGTTGGCCCCCTACGGCTTTGGGAATTCTGTCCCAGGCTGGGTTCTGTGCATGTGGTGGGAACCAGGCCAGCGTTTCGGGAGGTGACGGGAATGTGCATGCGGGTGGCGCTGGCAGCAGCACAGGTGCCGAGGTCCCGGGGGAGCCCTGTCGCCAGCGCCGCGCTGACTGCTCTGTCCTTGCAGCAGTCCTGTGCCAACTGCGGCCGTGAGGCGCTGAGCGAGTGCACCGGCTGCCACAAAGTGAACTACTGCTCCACCTTCTGCCAGCGCAAGGTAGGGCCCCGCGGACCTGCGCCTGTTCCCGCGTGGTAGTGGGGGGGTGGGGCCCTGCTCACCGTGGCCTTTGACCTTGGGGTTGGCGCCCCCAGCCCTGGAGGCCTCACAGCCACCAGAGTCAGTGATTGGACTCCTGTGTGTTTCTGGCCTTCCGCCGGGGGAGGCAGCTGGGGGCGGTGGGGCCTCGCCAGCAGCGGTTTGAGCCCTGTCCACTCTCAGCAGAAACCCTCAGGGGTGGGCGACCGAGTAGGACCAGGCAGGGCACAGCCCTGCAGTCCTGGAGCTAACCAGCTGGCTTCCCCATCCCAGAGCCCTTGTCTGGGCTGCACGCACTTGTTTCTATGCTTTCAGGGGCACCTGTTCCCATCACGTCACTCTGTGCCACACCCTCACCTCCCCCTGTGCCCAGGTCCCTGGCCATCCGGCCTCCTGTGGGCTACAGCCACCAGCCTGGGCCCAGCTCCCTCCCTCTGTGTTCTCCGCTTTCCGAAATTGAAAGTGGCCCTATGGGCAGCAACACCTGCTGTAGCCCATTCCCTGCTCGTGCCACTCCATCCCTGAGAAGCCCCAGGGCCTGGACGCTTCCCAGGATCCCGAGCTTCAGAGCCCCTCCTGGCCGCCTGCCTGTGAACTGGTCCCACAGGTGCAGGACAGCGAGGCCCACAGATGGCCACTCCTCACTGCTGCTGAGCTGGCGGTTCCCAGTGACATGGGTGTGTCCTTCTCGGCAGGACTGGAAGGACCACCAGCACATGTGTGGCCAGGCAGCAGCTGTCACAGTGCAGGGGGACGAGGTCCACGTTGCCGAGAGCGTGATAGAGAAAGTCGCCGTGTGAGGGCCCACTGGGCCCCATCTCTGTGGTGCGGCAGGGCTGTCGCCGGCCCAGGACCCCTGGGGACTGCGGGGGACATTGAGAACGTGAGGAAACTTGCTGGCCAAGTTACGAACAGCCTGGAAGTGGCCTGTGCCCTGCAGAACCGCTGCTGCCCCGAGCCCCGAGGGAGGGGGCGCCGCAGAGGACGGGCGGCCCCACGGTGCTCTTTTATCCTTGGATCACGAGGGTCCGGCCTTACCCAGGGGTGTGTTGTGTTTGTAACACGGGTGTACATACATGTGTCTCAATAAACTTGGTGTCCCTTCCCCACCCGGGTGCAGTCCTAGCCCCAGCTTCCCAGGCATGGGAGGCAGGTCGTGTGGGACCTTGGGGAACTGGGCGCCTGCAGTGTCTTCCCACCCACCTGTCACCTGAGGAGCTGGAGCAGAGGCAGGAGCTAGAGGGTGGGCTGCCCCCCGGGCAGGTCCTTTGGGCCTCCAAGCACTCATCCAGTCCTGGAACTGACTGGCTCCTTGTGGCCACAACGCAGGGACAGCCTGTGTGTGACCTGGTCCCTTTCGCTCAAGTGACACCCGAGAACTTGACCCAGCTGGGGACCTGGCCCAGAACCTAGGCATGTGCCCCGACTGGGAACCCAACCGGTGATCTGGGGATCCGGCCTTCCTCGGGGGCGGGGGGCAGCCCAAGCAAGAGGGGCAGCTTGGGTGGCCTTGCCCTGCCTTGGGCTCTGCTCCACCTCCTGCGCCCTGGGTGGCGGCTGCCACTGAGGGCAGCTGCTTGCCCTGGGGGTGGAGGGGCATCTGCCTCGGTGGGGTCAGCTCAGCTGCATTTTCTAGAGACTGGTGGGGGCCACCTACACTGGTCCTTGGTCCGGGAGGGGCCTGACCACTGATCCCAGCCCCAGTGCCGCAGGGTGACTTGTCCACTGTCTCCTGCCAAGAGAGGGGACAGCAGCCGAGGGACAGAGGGGAGAGAGCCAAGGGCCCAGGGGCTGGGAGGGGGCTGGTGGCCTTCCTGCCTCACCCTGAGCCAGAAGCCAGTTTGTGGGACCCATCCTCTGCGTTTCCTCGGAAGGAAGGGCTTAACTGGCCTCACGGGGGTCGGTAGGGGCCTGGGCTCCACTTGGGCAGAGTAACCCCACCTCGGGACCCTCCCCACCCATCCACGCCCCCTTGGAACCTTCTGTATGGGTATTCAGGACAGAATCCATTTCATAGTTTGCACAAAACTGCTCCTTTCCCTGGGGGGGCATTCGCCCCCCGAGGGGAGGCTGGGTAGGGGCATCGACTCAGCAGCGGCGGCAGCACAGGGCCTTGCGGAAGACGCCCTGGAACTCGGCGTTGAAGGCCGTGTAGATGACCGGGTTCAGGGCACTGTTGAGGTAGCCCAGCCAGGTGACGGCGCTGACCAGCCGCGGGGGCACCATGCAGGCAGGACACAGTGCCCGCGTGATGTGCACAATGAAGAAGGGTGTCCAGCAGACCAGGAAGACCCCTATAGCAGGGGAGGGGGAGGCGTGAGCCAGGGCCCAGCGCACCCGGACCTGGCGCTGCCACCCTCCTCTCTGCGGGCAGGCGTGTACCCACCGACCACCACGGGCAGGACCCTCATGGCCTTGCGCTCCCGGCCCGGGATCTCCGCACGTCTCCTTGGGGCCAGCGGCGGGGGCTGGGCCGGGCCAGCGGTGAGGGGCGGTGGGCCGGGGCCACTGGGCCGGCGGGGCGCGCGGCAGTGCAGTTTAGTACGGCGCGCGGCCTGCCAGCGCCGCAGGCCCCGGAACGTGGCCCAGTAGAGCAGCAGCATGAGCGGGCAGGGCACGAAGAAGGAGCACACGGACGAGTAGACCACGTAGTCTCGGTCCTCCAGGCGGCACACGGTGGGGTCACGGCCATGGGCATCATTGAGGCCGCACAGCACGGGCGCAGCCACTGCAGCCGACAGCAGCCATGTGGCGCTGATGAGCAGCAGCTGACGCCGGCCCCGGCCCTGGCGGTTGTAGCGCAGGGGCACAGCCACAGCCACGAACCTGCAGGGAGCGCAGTGAGGGCGGTGGTACCTGAGGGGCAACGGCGGGAGCTGGGGGCGGGGCGGGGGATGTGGCAGGCCTGTGGAGGGCATCACCTGTCCACGCTGATGGCACACAGGTTGAAGATGGAGGCAGTGCACAGCATTACGTCCATGGCCATGAGCGCGTCGCAAAGGCCGGGGCTCAGCCGCCACACGCCACCCTGGACCTGGGCCATGGTGGCCGGACAGGATTGCAATGGAGGACTTGAGACTCAAGCCCCAAGACCTGGCTGCCCCAGCCAGGCCCGGGCCAGCAGCCCACAGCCCCACTCCTGGGCCTCCTCCTGTCAGAGCTGGGATAGCCGGGGGTGGGGTGGGGGCGTGATGGCCCAAGGACCCTGATCTCTGGTGATGTGGGGTGCAGGGTACCAGGGGTCCCTGCCACCCCCTCTCCTCCCCAGAGCACAGCTGAGAGCCAGCCCTTCTGCTCAAACTCCATCCCTGCCCAGGGACTTCAGACAGGTGGCTTCACCTCTGTAAATCGAGGGGGATGATGGTCCGCTTGTCGACACCCGGAGGGGAAATGAGCTAAAAGTGTACAGGCCTCAGCCCTGTGACCCACGCCTGGAGCAGACAGCTGCCCCCCTTATAAATCCCTTCATGCTGATTCGGGACGATTAGGAGCTTATGACCGTCACTGTGACGTCCGTCTGCTGCTCCAGGGCAGGGCACAGAAGGTCATGCATGTCCTTGTGCTGCCAGCCTCCACCCCAGCCCCACCTGACTCAATCACTGTGTCCACTTTGGAAAAACCAAGCCTCCCCTCCCCCACAGTCCAGTGCACAGTGTCCCCAACCCAGCGCTAAGCAGCTTTTCTCTGCCTCAACCTCTGAGAAGACAGAGCTGGCACCAAGGGGGACACACCTGAGCACCAGACTGGATCTGGAGAGGAGGCTCCTGGCCCCGGTTCTCCTCAGGAGCTCTGGACCCCATAGCCACCCCTCCCCTCAGATCTGCTGCCCCCTCACCTCCCATCCGTCCCTCTGCCCTTCACTGCCCCCCACCCCACTGGGGGCTGCCTCTGTGCAAATGAGTGCAGGTCTGCACTGGTGCGTGTTCCTGGTCACACTCGGCTGGGGCCTGGGCAGCCATGTGTGTATCCCTGTGCCCGGGGAAGCCAGCTGGGGTGAGCCTGAATCTGCCTGCCCATCCAGCTTGCTGTCCTGGGGAGCGGACCCAGCTCAGGGCAGTGGGTAGGTGGCCAGACTGCCAAAGTCGCCTGTTTGTGGGGTCCCTGGCTTGAAGGACAGAGGCATCTTTTGGGTAACAGATGCTACAGGAAGGGAGGGAAGGGAGAGAAGGGAAGGACAGAAGAAGAGCAGACAGACAGCAAAGGTGGGCAGATGGGTCCAAAATGGGAGTGGGGTGGGCTCAGAGGGGCACCAGGAGCAGCACCCAGCTCGGGGTTCCTGGGAAGGTGAGGGGCTGAGTCACCCTGTGTCCTTGAGGCCATGGGGACACTCACCTCGGAGTAGACGAAGAGCGGCAGCACCAGCAGAGCCAGGAGGAGGTCCGCTGCCGCCAGGCTCACGATGAAGTAGTTGGTGGGAGTCTGCAGGGCACGCTCGGCCGCCACACTCACGCACACTAGCGAGTTCCCCGCGAGCACCGAGCCAATGAGCAGCACGCCCCCCACCAGTGCCGCCGCCGCCCCCGGCCCCGCCAGCCCGGCCTGTGCCCCTGCACCTCTGTCCATGCCAGGCCCACGCCCCGCCAACAGCTCACCAGCATCCGCGGCGCTGCGATTCCCCATGGCGCCCCGGCCCTGTGCGCCCCGGCGGACGCTCAGCACCGTGGACAGCGCCCAGGTCGCGAACTCAGGAACCCCGCCCCTCGGGCACGCCCCAGTCGGGCCTTGGTCCCGCCGGATCTGCCCCAGCTCCATTGGCTCCGGGACACCCCAGGGTGCATCCTGTATTTGCCCATCTTGGACTTTTGCGCTGAGTGGACCGCTAGGCGGAACAATGCAACGGCCAAATGAGTTGCGAGGTGAGCAGGGTGGTTGGCAGGGGTGGCCTGGCTCCGGGTCGGTGGGGGTGTCCTGGGTCTGCGCCCAGAGAAAGTCACAGAGATGGAAGGTCCCCCGGACCACACCCCGAGGCTCGCGAGCACCCACGCCAGCGCGGAGATCCCCGGGCCCCTTGCATGCACCCAAGGGGGTCGTCTCCTTCCAGGGACACTCCTGGAGGCCCTTCGAGGCGTTAACGAGGCCAGTTCTCACTCTACCCTGTTCATGCGGCCTGGGAAGACTTACTTCTCAGGCCGGTCCTCCAGGTGCAGAGAGACCTGTTGCGGGGAGCCCTGGCTCCACCACAGGCCCTGGGTTCTCAGACACCACCCCCTTGGGCCCGGGAGGATTCCTGGTGCCTGAAGCACAAGGTCCACCCTACCCCTCTCTCCTACACCCCTCGGAGCCCACCCCTGTGCGCCCTGGTGCATCCCCCACAACAACTGCAGACTGCACCCCATTCCAGGAAGCAGCCTCTGCTTGGTGCCTGGGACCACCCTGAGCCGCTGCCTGACCCTCCGTGCTCCAGGGGGGCCGCTGAGTGGTTCAACCCCTGTCCCACTCCATCACCTCGGAGCCTGTGACCCTGAGCAAGCGTGCGCCGCCACCCCCCAGGCTGGGATTGGGACCCTAGAAAAGGCGCCAACCCCTCAGCCTCTCACGGCCTCCCTCGGGGCGACCTGAATTGGGGCAGGGAGGGGGTATAAGCGCTCCGGCAGCTCAGCGCGCTGCCGCGCTGGTCGCAGAGCCCCAGTGAGAACCCTCTCACCCTGCGCCCACGACCCCTCAGACTTCCCGAGCCTGTATGGGCCGCTCATGCATGCAGGTGTGGCTGCCCGGTGCAGCTGGCAGGGCTCTGCAGGACCCGGGTTTGGGCACCAGAGGCACGCTGGCTTCACGGCACAAGACAGGGACCGCTCCTTCCCTGCGCTGTTGGGGGTGGACTTCGTGGCATGGAGATGAACTCTTCCTGAAGTGCCAGAGTGAGCTCCCAGTGCAACACCTGGGCCGGGGCTTTCCTGTGCCGCACAGACTTTCACCGTGAAGCCAGCTGTCTCCCGAGGGACCGGTCTGTGTCACGTGTGGTTCCGGAGTCGGGCCTGGCACTGTGCCTAACGTCCCTCGCCATTTTCACGCCTGCCAGGTCCCTGGTGAGGACGCCCTCGGCACCTCTTTCATCTGCATGTTTGCAAATTGTATCTTTCCTTTTTCTCTCAGTCAGTCTTGCCAGAGGTTTATCGATTTTGTGGATCTTTTCAAAGAAACAGCTTTTGGTTTTATGGATTTTTTTTTATGGTTTTGCTTTCAGTTTCATTGATTTCTACTCTCATCTTGATTGTTTCCTTTCGTCTGCTCGCTTTGTGCTTAAAATGGCCTTTTTCTAGTTTCCTTTGCTTTTAAGAGGAAGAAGAAGGGAAGTGATCGATTGCTTCCCATACGGGCCCTAACCAGGGATGGAACCTGCAACCCAGGCATGTGCCCTGACTGGGAATCGAATCCACGACCCTTTGGTTCACAACCCGTGATCAATCCACTGAGCTACACCAGCCAGGGCCCTTTCCTAGTTTCTTAAGGCCACTTATTTGAGGCACTTTTTCTTTTCTAACACAAGCTTTCAGGTTATAAATTCCCTTCAGACACATCCCACACGTTTTGGTGTTTTCAGTTATGTTCAGGTGGAAATACTCCCCACTTCCCTTGAAAACCTCTTCTGTGACCCATGGATTACTTAGAACTATGCTGTTTAATTTCCGAATATACCCCCTGCCCCAAAACTGTTGACCTACACCTCATGCCTTATTTGAAAACAAACTCAAGATGAATCACGGATTTGAATATGAACCTAAAATTATAAAACATTTGGAAGAAAACCTCTGTGACTTAAGCAAAGAGATTTTTAGACGTGATACCAAAAACCTGATTTACGGCCCTGGCTGGTGTGGCTCAGTGGGCTGGCCAGCGAACCACGAGGTCACCAGTTCGATTCCCAGTCAGGGCATATGCCTGGGTTGTGAGCCAGGTCCCGAGTAGGGGGCGCTCAAGAGGTTGCCACACACTGATGTTTCTCTCCCTCTCTTTCTCCCTTCCTTCCCCTCTCTCTAAAAATAAATAAAATCTTTTTTTTAAAAAAGCATGATTTACAAATTTAAAAAATCAAATAAATGGGACTTCTTTCAAATTAAAAACTTCCAGCCACAGAATAGAACAAAAAAATTCTAGCAAATGAGCTGTATACAAAATTCATAAAGGACTTTCAAAATTCAAGAGTAATGAGCCCTTGCCTGGTGGCTCAGTTGGTTGGAGTGTCGTTTGGTGAACCGAAAAGGTTACATGTTCAATCCCTGGTCAGGGCACATACCTAGGTTTCGGGTGCAATCCCCAGTTGGGGCACGGATGCAAGGCAACTTTCTCTCTCACTCTCCCCCATCCCCTTTCCTCTCTCTCTAAAATCAGTAAACAGAGATTCTTTTGACTTCCGGCCAAGATGGAGGCATAGGTAGACACACTGTGCCTCCTCGCACAACCAAAAGAAGGACAACAACAAATTTAAAAACAAAAAACAACCAGAACTGACAGAAAATCAAACTGTCAACCAAGGAGTTAAAGAAGAAACACTCACCCAGATGGGCAGCTGGGGTGGAGAGGACTCGTGGCCAGGCAGCGGCTGGAGGACCTGAAGAGGCAGCAGATTGCAGACTGCGGTGGGGGAGGGGGTCCCACATTAGAGAGCAGCTAAACTGGGAGGAACACCTGGGGAACGAGATAGACCACAACCCAGGGTTCCAGTGGGGAAATAAAGCCTCAAACCTCTGCTCGAAAACACCTGTGGGGGTTGCGGCAGCAGTGGAAGAAACTCCCAGCCTCACAGGAGAGTTCATTGGAGAGACTCACAGGGTCCTAAAACGTACACAAGCCCACCCACACGGGAATCAGCACCAGAAGGGCCCACTTTGCTTGTGGGTAGCGGGGGAAGTGACTGAAATCCCACAGAGAGTGGAGTAAAGGACACTGTTCCCCCTTGGACCCCTCCTCCACATACAGTGTAGCAACACAGCAACAGGGGTTGCCCACCCTGGTGAGCACCTAAGGCTCCGCCCCTCACTAGGTGGGGGGAAACAAAAAAAAAATGGCCCAAACGAAAGAATAGATCAAAGCTCCAGAAAAAATATAACTAAGCGACGAAGAGATAGCCAACATAACAGATGCAGAGTTCAAAACACTGGTAATCAGGATGCTCACAGAATTGGTTGAATTTTCTCACAAATTAAATGAAAAAATGAAGGCTACACTAAGTGAAATAAAGGAAAATGTACAGGGAACCAACAGTGACAGGAAGGAAACTGGGACTCAAATCAACAGTGTGGGCCAGAAAGAAGAAAGAAACATCTAACAAGAAAAGAATGAAGAAACAAGAATTCAAAAAAATGAGGAGAGGCTTAGGAACCTCCAAGATATCTTTAAACGTTCCAACATCCAAATTATAGGAGTACCAGAAGGGGAAGAGGAAGAGCAACAAGTGGAAAACTTATTTGAACAAATAATAAAGGAGAACTTCCCCAATCTGGCAAAGGAAATAGACTTCCAGGAAGTCCAGGAAGCTCAGAGAGTCCCTAAGAAGGTGGACCCAAGGAGGAACACACCAAGGCACATCATAATTATATTAGCCAAGATTAAAATGAAAGAGAGAATTCTAGAGGCAGCAAGAGATAAGGGGACAGTTACCTACAAAGGAGTTCCCATCAGACTGTCAGCTGATTTCTCAAAAGAGACCTTACAGGCAAGAAGGGGCTGGAAAGAAGTATTCCAAATCATGAAAGGCAAGGACCTACATCCAAGATTGCTCTATCCAGCAAAACTTTCATTTAGAATGGAAGGGCAGATAAAGTGCTTCCCAGATAAGTACAAGTTAAAGAGTTCATCATCACCAAGCCCTTATCATGTGAAATGTTGAAGAGACTTATCTAAGAAAAGGATGATCAAAAATATGAATAGTAAAATGACAACAAACTCACAACTATCAACAACCACACCTAAAACAAAAACAAAAGCAAACTAAGCAAACAACTGGAACAGGAACAGAACCACAGAAATGGAGATCACATGGAGAGTTATCAACGGGAGAGTGGGAGGAGGAGAGAGGGGGAAAAGGTACAGGGAATAAGTAGCATAGACGGTAGGTAGAAAATAGACAGGGGGGTAAGAACAGTGGTAGGTAGAAAATAGACAGGGAGGTAAGAACAGTGTAGGAAATGTGGAAGCCAAAGAACTTATATGTACGACCCATGGACATGAACTAAAGTGGGGAATGTTGGTGGGAGGGGGTGTGCAGGGTGGAGGGGAATAAAGGGGGGGAAATGGGACAACAGTAATAGCAGAATCAATAAAAAATATTTAAAAAATAAAATAGAATCAATAAACATGTCCTTGGTTGAGGATTAAAAAAACAACAAACTCAACAGTAATGACATCACGAGAGAGAACTCCAGATCAAAATTCCTTAGGAATCCAGACACAAAACCTCTCGACACACCTGAGCCAGCCATACCTGGCAGCCTTGGTTAAAGGGCGGGCGCCATGGCCAAGGGAAACAGGCAAGGGGCTGACCCCACCAACAAACCTGGCCGGGGCATGCGGCACCTGAACAGAGCAGAGGGGCAGCCCATTACACCGTCTCCCTGGGAGCAGAAAAAGCATTTAACAAAATCCAACACTTTCACAATAAAAAAAAACCCTCAATAATCGAAGACTAGAAAGCGACTCCCTCAAGGTAATGAAGGTCACGTGTGGAGAACCCATGGTTGATGTAACACGTGGCCGACGTCACGCGGGGATGAGACGGTGCTTCCCTCCAAGGTCAGGGGCAGACGAGGCAGCCCATTCTCGGCACTTTAGTCGGCATGGCCCTGAAAGTTCTAGGCCTAGCAGGAGGCAGGGAAGAAAGAAAAGGCATCCACAGGTGGAAAGGAGAAAGGAAAGCTGTTTCTGCTTGCAGGCATTCTCATGCACAGGAAATCCGAAAAGCCACAAAACCTGTCAGAGCCAATAAACAAACTCAGCAAAGTTGCAGAATATCAGTGACATGTAAAATTAGTTACATTTCTGTACATTAGCAGTGAACAATCAAAAAATCAAGTTAGGAAAATCATTCAGCCCTGGCTGGCGTGGCTCAGTGGATTGAGTGCCAGCCTGTGAACCAAAGGGTCGCTGGTTCTATTCCCAGTCAGGGCACACGCCTGGGTTGCGGGCCAGGTCCCCAGTAGGGGGCGCTCGGGAGGCAACCACGCACTGATGTTTCTCTCCCTCTCTTTCTACCTCCCTTCCCCTCTCTCTAAAAATAAATAAATGAAATCTTTAAAAGATCGTTTTGGGGAAAAAATCATTCATTGCATCAAAAAGGACAAAATAACTTAGGGACATGTTTAACCAAGAAGGTGAAAGACTCATGCCCTGAAAACTGCACAGCGCTGCTGGGAGAGCATAAAGAAGACCCGGCCAAGAAGACCCGCGTCCGCAGACCCGCAGACTGGGCAACTTTTCCTGGCCGCCCGGGCTCGGATGTTGGCCGCTCACTGTCAAAACCCTAACAGCTTCTTTTTTTAAAATGGGACAGCCAATCCCACAATCCGTATGACATGGTAAGGAACCCACATAACCCAAACAATCTGGGAAAAGATGAGCCAGAGTCCCTCAGCGTCACCAGCGTCACGAGCATCACGAGCACCATGAGCCGCAGGTCTGTGCCCGGGACCCACGAGACTGCGGCTCCGGAGGTAGGGCACTGGCAGCTCCTCCACGCGCCTCTGAAGCAGGAGGCAGAAACGCTAGAAATACAGATGTGTCGCCTTGTTAACATTCGGACTTGTCTCCCTGAGCCCACAGCCGTGCCCACCAGGCCCCGGCTCGGGAAGGCCCTTCCAGAGCAGTTGGGCCTCAGCCCCAAGCCCCGCAGAGGCCCGTGCCCCCCACGCTGCACCCCCCCAGCTGGGCTCTTCCTCCCTGGGATTCAATAACTCAGCTTTCCTGATCAACAGGGGCCCTTGGGGGGTCTGGTCAGGAGTCAGGGGCCTTCAACTGACAGTCCTTATCTCTTTGAGGTGTATAGTGTGTCCTTACAGATGAAATAATGCAATTTCCGCCATCTGCTCCGAAGTCGATTTTGAAAAAAACAGAGGAAGTCAGTGGAGTCGATAAGACTGGCCATAAATTGCTGAAGGCGGGTTCATGATACCATTCTGTCTACTCCAGTGTGTTTGAGATTCTCTGTTACACTCCACAAGTGATGTTTCTTTCTCTAGTCCTAAGCGGGGTGCCGCTAAGGTCACAACAAGGTCACCAGGCTACTGTGTGGCCCCGCTCATGCCCTGAAAGTGTCCCTCATGGTCCCCAGCCTCCAGTTGGACTGTGCTGCCACCCGTGCCTGCGGGAAGGCGGGAGGGCGCCGAGGTCGCCAGGTGCAGAGAAAGGCTTCTCTCCCGTGCCCGCCTGCCGCAGCCTGGTCTAGAACGAAGAGCAACGTGAATCAACGTGAATCTTGGCTGAAGCAGAAAAGGCATAAAGAGTATCTCCTGAGCTCTCCTTCCTCAGAGAACGAAGCAGTGAACTAAACCCTTGGCTGTGCAGAGGTTTCCTTCCCACATTCTATGCTGGACAAATGAAGTGTCTTGTTCTTAGAACCCGGGCCGCTGAACTGGCGTCACCAGGACCCTGGACGGAGTGCAGTCCAGTCTCAAGAACTGTTGACAGAGGTGGACCCAGCCCGTGGCCATCCTGGGCAGCCCTGGGAACGGGGCTGGCTCACCGGCATCCGTGGGCTGCATGGCAGGCTGTCCTTGTAGTTTGTCTGTCTGCGGATTCTAAGTAGCGTCCCCCAGGGAGGGAAGGGTTGGGCAGCACAGGACCCTGCAGGTCATCTCTTTCTGGGTCCCGGTTGCCCAGCGGGGCACGGAAAAGCCTGGATGCGCCACCAGGCGCAGTGCCCACCCTTCTGCAAGGCTGTGTGTTGGTGAGGACACAGGAAAACCTCAGCAGCAGGGACAGTGGGTGACAGCCCTTCCAGGTGAGATGAAGGCAGTCACAGAACCCAGGTGACAGGAACACACAGGACACAGCCCCTCCTTGGCCTCAGCCCTCCATCTGTGGCTCTCAGTAGTGACTGCCTGGGACCGCGTGCAGGTGTGACGCAAGTTGCCCTGGCCATGGGTGTGACCACAGTGGGGCAGCCAGAGGGAGTTCTCTGGAGGGATAGAGTGTCCTGTTTCCCGATGACGGTGGTGCCTACATGCATCTATCCATCTGCCAAAATTCAGTGTTTACTGTATATGGACTTCACTGTATACTGATTTTCAAAGCCAATCTTACTGCAGATGAATTGTTTTAAAAAATAGGAAGATGTTGCTTGGCTGGTGAGGCTCAGTGGATCGAGTGCTGACCTTCCAACCAAAGGGTCGAGGGTTCAATTCCCACTCAGGGCACAAGCCTGGTGGAGGGCCAGGTCCCTGGAAGGGGGTGCTTGAGAAGCAACCACACATTGGTGTTTCTCTCCCTCTCTTCCCCTCTCTCTAAAAATAAATCAATAAAATCTTTAAAAACACAAGATGTTCCTTATGAAGATCTGTCTGTTTACTTGAGGGCAGGTGGAGTGAAGAAGGTCAACCAGTTAGGTCAGTACCAGGAACATTCCCATAAATGTGTCGAATCGGTCAATGGTGTAAAAGTTTAGAATTTAATCTACCAAGTTCGTGCAAGACCAAGTCCCAGCAGCTGTTTACAAACACACGTTGAAGCAGC
>PVKM010030935.1:0-17050 GCA_004027735.1 Carollia perspicillata | reverse complement strand
GGAGTGTGAAGCTGTAGCTTCCTGGTGAAGCAAACAGGTTCATGCTCCCCAGTTTATTAAGCTCAATATCTAGTTCCCTTTGCTACCCTTTTCCTTTTTAAACAACTAGCTAAATACCAACAGTAACAATGTAACCAGGGAAGCAGAGACCAGAGTGATGGAGCCAGCCTTAGCCAAGGACGGCCAGAAGCCGCCAAAGCTGAAGGAGGCAGGCAACAGATTCCCCCTGGTCCCTCCAAAAGGAACCAGCCCTGCTGTCATCTGGTTTCCTGGTTGACTTCAACCAGGTGGAACTGACTTTAAATCCAGCCGTCCGTAAGTGTAAGAAGATGGATTTGTGTTGTTTTCAGCCACTAAGTTTGTGGTAATTTGTTATAGCAAGTAATTTGTTGGGAGAAACTAATACACCATAATGTTGTGTGTGTTGTATATGTGTACATATGTATACATATGCATATATATAAATATATATACGCACACATATGATTTGTACTTTTAGTTTGTTTCTTCCCTTCTATATATGAACATTTTCCTGTAACATTTAAAGATCTTCTGAAACATGGCTTCCCTGTTAATGTAACTATTGCTCTACAGCTAGGAACATGATACATTGCCACTTTTCTCTACATACTATTTTGAACATCCTTGTACATAACTAACTGTCCTCATTTCTAACTGCTTAGGAGAGATTTCCATAGGTCTGAAAATACAAACGGATTTAAGGATTTAAGGGAAAGCTAATAAAGTTTGTTTTTATCCATATAATAGTCATTGCACATCCCCCCTTTTTTACCCATACCGACACAGATTTTTTTCTGGTTGTAATTCTGGTGTATACCTAATTTTGTGATCAGTTTTCTTTACTCAACATCAACACTTTTTCTTGCTGCCAATAATAGTAACAATAGCGACAGCCAATACTATTTATTAAGCACTACTACATACCAGTCATTGCACTAAACACTTTACATCTGACTTCAGTCCTCACAAGCACCAAGGTCATCCCCACGTCAAAGACAAGGTCCAAGGCCTGGACAAGTGAAGTAACTCACGGAGCAATGTGCAGTCAGTAAGCAATACAGCAAAATGGGATCCCAGAGCTGTCGAACTTTAAACCACAAAATCACACTGCCTTGCAAAGCAAGGAGGGCATCTAAATTCCTTAAAATGATCATGTTCACAAATGCTTAATATCCTAAAGGAGAAAATGCTGAGTCTGCTGCCAGACAGGGATTCTAATTCAGGGGCTAAACAAATGCACAGACCCCTCTGCAAATGTGACAAGATCTTTGAACGCTCCCTCCAGAAGGATGCACATACATACGTCTCCATAAACCAGACGCCAGGTTGATAAGCTCACTGTAATATGTCAGCTCACCTAGCCTTCTGAATGGGAGCCATGAATTGGGCACCACTATGGGCTACCAGGCAGAACTGGGTGCCACTATGGGCTACCATAACGAGCTTCTAGACCAGTGGGCAAGACAACAGGTGAAGAGATTGTTCATCGGAATGACCTTGGCCAAATCGCTCAGCCATGCTAAGCTTTGGACTCCTCTCCCTTAATAAAAGCCTCAAAGTACAGAATCACCTGGGTTACTGGTGTAACTGGAGAAAAGGAGGGTAAAGTGCTGAGCATGACACCTAGTCCATGCTGACTAACCATTGTTTACTTAATAATTACCTTCTTATATGAAAGCATTTGTATTGCTTACTCTCTTCCTTTTTCTGTTAACAGCATCTAAATGTCTATGTACATATGAGTGCACATACATATTTGTGGATCATGCCAATCTCTGGCATTATTTACAATAAACGTCCCAAGCATAACTGAGAAAACCACCAACAGAGCAGTTCACTAAGAACAGCCTTCTGTCTCGATTCCTAGGTGCCAAACCAATCCCCTTCCCACACCCAAACTGCACAAGGATGGTAATGGCCTTCTTTCCACTCAAACCCTCTCTCAGAAATCGGAACGCAGGGAATTAGTGAGAGCAATACTCTCAGTGGCCTGGCCCACAAACCCGTTTTGAAACACACCAGACAACATCTGGATATCCATCAGGATTCAAGTCAAGTGACTCTCATCTGTAATCTCCCTTTCTTGAAAACTGCAGTCACCTCTCTCTGACCTTGAATGCACATAAACACTTCAAGATGTGTTTTCACCTTTCAATTACCCAAATTGCTTACCACTACAGAATCCTTCTAGAACTTGCCAGAGCAATGCTGATGATGATAAGAATTATCCCAGCAGGGCTCCGCTTCCACTGCCAGAATTAATGTGATCTATTTAAAGTGCAGCTCACCTGCCACTTAACGCTTGCTGTGTCCATAATTTAATTTGGAAATATACACCAATCTCTTACTGCTTTGAAACAAGGGGCTAATTCCAAAAGTGGGTAAGGGCTTCTGGCTCTCCCACCCTCTGAAAGCCATCTGCCAACCAGAACAAAAGCCAGGACAGGGGTTAATGAGGCAAGCAACCTGGGAGCCACTCATTAACAGAAGATAACTAATAAATAGCACAGAGCCTTTGGCAAAGTTCCTAACAGGCCTCAACTTTAAGCAATGCCAAGAATTCAAGAATTCATGCTTTGGAAACCAAAGAAGAGCATAACTTTGACTCAGATTCTAGTTCATATTGTGTGACTTTGGGCTACTTATTTTGTTCTTCATCTTCCTCGTCTATAAAATGGGGTTCTATGAGTAGAAAAAGAAATGAGAAAATAAAGCACACACGAAAGGAGCTTAGTGCCAAGGCACAAGGCAGGCAAACAACATCCCAGAAGAAAACCCTTCCTTCCATGGTAAAAGCAGCACCCTCCTTTCCTAGGGGAACTGTGTTCTCTTAGAAGTTGCCTCCCGCACTACCAACCTTCCCTTCCTTACCTGGGTGGGCAGGTAACCTGGGATGGGCAATCACCTGGCCGCAGCAGACTTGAGGCGCCTCACAAGCCCCACCCTCATTTTGGCTCTGTTTGATATTTTGTGCATGTGGATTTTTACTGTAATAGTCTTGATTTTTTGAAATATTGCAAGAAAATATTATTTTTTCTTGATTGCTGAGTTTACAGTACTCCTGTTAGCAGAGGTAGCTAGTTAGTTAAGGAAGGGAACAAATGGAATTGGAAATTAAGCCTAATTTACTAGGAAGCGGGAAGGAAGAATCAATCTCCCCAGGGGACTACTCAGTCATGTGTTTATCTGGGGAAGAGTGGGAGAAATTCCTTTGCTAGGTGCCTGCACAGTAGAAACCAGGATGACAAAGCAGAACTTGGAGGCATGCACAGTAGGAGCCAAAATAGTGGCATAAAGGGGCAGAGTCTAGCCTGGACAACCTGGGGAAAAGACTGGATTGGTTAGGGGAAATGACCCAGCACAAGTCCATGAAAGTCTAGGAAAGAGATTGGTTAGTTTGAAACAAAGCCTGCTCTCTCCCAAGCCCACGGTAAATACAATCAAAGCTCACCAAAGGCCTCTCGGTAGCAGCTGCACAGCTCCAAGCCCAGGCCTGGGTGCAGCGGCACAGTGCTGGCCGAGCACAGGCGAGAGCAGAGACTATGCTGGACTACTGGAGTCCTGGGCGGCGACATTACAGTTCTGGATCCTGGTCCTCCTAGTGGGCACTTACGCTCACCAGGCAGGCACACGACTTACTCCACAGCAAAAAAGAGCTAAGCCACCTGGTCCTAGGTGTGACACCAAGCACCTGAGGACAGTCCTTGGTTTTTACTCCAATAAATCTTACCACCACACCTCATCCTCCTATGTGTGGGTCCGAAAACGCTTTACTCATGACTCCGTGGAAGAACCTTATTTCCACCAGCAACTCCCATAAATTTTGTGGCTGAAGAGTGCCTCACGGGCCTCATCCCAGTCCCAGCCCTGGACCACAGGGTCCTCCCCTCAGCTTCTACCTGAACCAGTGGAAGAAAGGCCTTATCTCCTTCTAGAACCTAAGTCAGCAAACAACGGCCCAAGAGCCAAATTCAGCCCACCACCTGTTTTTGCAAGTCAACTTTTATTGGAACACAGGCCCACCCATTTGTTTACATATTATCTATGGCTGCTTTCCTGCTCCAATAGCAGAGCTAGGGAGTTGTGACAGAGATCCGTGGCCTGAAATACCTACAACTTCATCTCTTAAAGAAGAATCTTGCCAACCACTACTCTAGAAGTAGGAGCGCTAACAATTTTGTAAATCTGGACCTACCTAGGACCATTTTCCCCCTGTCATGTAGAGCAAGCCCATCTAAAAAAGATGGGAACCCAGAGAGAAGTGGGCTGAGAGAAAAGAGACAGATGTGGGAGGTGCTAAGCCCCGAACCAGCTCAACCCCTAGGCTGCTCAGTCACTTGAGTCAATAAATGCCCTTTTTTGCTAACATCTATGTGACTGTCACAGCCAGAAGAAGCCTAATGCAGTGAGGGAGGGTACATTCTTCAATTATCTGACAATCATTTACCGGAAACTGACAACACTCCAGGCACTGGGCAATGCCTGTGTGCGCTGAAGGGGCCAAGGCATCGCTTGAAAATAAACAACGACCAAAAGAATTGCTCCACAAGAAGCAAGAACCCCAACTACAGAGGTAGGCTCCTTATAAATGAAGAAAGGGCTGTCTTTCTCACATACTTAGTCCGGAGTAGAAAGCTGGTTCAAAGGCTTTGTCACAGGCAGATCTCCAATGTCTTGACCTTTACCTCACTGTCTCAGAGGACTGTCACACCCACAATTGGAACAAGAAGAATGAGGACAAGATAAAGCTAGCTCTATATCCGTGGGGTAAGTAATCCCAGAAAACCACAAGGGAGTGAAGAAAAGAAGTTCAAGACCAGCTTAATCAGTCACGATCCATTACCTAGAGAAGGATATCCCATAGCCCCATCAAAATCAGGTTCTATTAAGCCAAAGAAAAAAACAGGAAATGAATTTTAGGTAGAAAACTAACAGAATCAACATTTCCAGAAGCAAAAGGCAAACCAAGTGCATTAGTATTCCAGCCCCAGACCTGGGTGAGCACAGGCACTCCCAAATCCCATCACACCCCAAAGTGCATCCAAGATACAAACGGATCCGCAAGTCAGAGCTTCCAATGAAGGTTGTACTTTAGTCACGTGGCCATCCCCCACTAGCCACAGACTGCCTCCTGGCACTAGGACACGGGGACTGTGGCTAAACACGAACCATACATAATCGAGACTTACACAAAACATGTAAACTTGATCCTTTTTTATTGTAAAATGTACATAATAAAATTTATCATTTAACCATTTTAAGTGTATAATTCAGTGGCATTAAGTACATTCACAATGTTGTGTAATTACCACCACCATCCATTTCCAGAACTTGTTCGTGCTTCCCAAAAGAAACTCCACAGCCACTAAACAATAACTCTCCCCATTTTTCCCTCTCCCTGGTCCATGGTAACCTGTATTCTACTTTCTATCTCTAGGGATCTGGCTATTCTAGATACTCTGTTTAAGTGGAACAATACGATATTTGTCCTTTTGTGTCTGGCTACTTTTACTGAGCACGTTTTTGAGGTCCATTCTCGTTATGGTGTGCTTCAGTGCTGTGTTTCTGTTTACAGCTGAGTAACAGCCCATTGTGTGCACACACCACATGGTGTTCATCCATACATCTGCCAGTGGACATCTGGGTTGTCTCCACCTTTCGGCTACTGTGAATAGCGCTTTAGATGAATGGAGATACACAAGTACCTGTTTGAGTTCCTGCTTTCAATTCTTTAAGGTATATATCTAGAAATGGAATTGCTGTATATCATGTAGTTAATCCTGTTTAACTTTCTGAGAACACAACAAACTACTTTCCAGATTGGCTGCACCATTTTACACTGATACTTGTGTGTGTGTGTGTATATGTGTGTCTGTGTGTGTAGACGGAACTGCCTTTATTTCTCTGCAACTGAAATTAACTGTCATTAAATTAATTCCCTTTCAGTCAGAGAAAACTTAAACTTACCAATTATAGGTAACTTAGCTACTTGTGTCTTTTTTTTTATTCCTCATCCAAGGATGTGTTTATTAACGAGAGAGAGAGAGAGAGAGAGAGAGAGAGAGGGAAATATCAATGCAAGAGGGAAACATTGATCAGTTGCCTCTCCCAGGCACCCTGACCTGGGGTCAAACCCACCACCGAGGTGTGTACCCTGACTGGGTAGCAAGCCCACAGCCTTTTGGTGTATGGGGCAACACTCCAACCAACTGAACCACCCAGCCAGGGCTATCTTTTTATAATTGTGGTAAAATTAATTTAACATAAAATTCACCATCTTAGCCATTTTAAAGTATATAATTCAAAACTTGATAAATATTTAAAGAATAAATAAAGGTACAGTAATTCTGAGACACTGGATTACTTTGGGAGGCTTCAGTAGATTTAAATTTTAAACTTAAACATGAGTACTAACTCTATAGAATAAACGCCAACTAACTTGGTGGGGGTAGATGGAGGTCACAAAAATAAAGCAAGCTGCCACTGCCCGCCCACGTGTGGCCTGGCTCCTCCACAGCCTCGCTGCTTTCACCACGCTCCACTCTACCAGTCACTCGCCCTGCTACAGCCTCACGGGTCTCCTGGCTGTTCCTCCAGCATGCCAAGCCTACTCCACCTCAGGGCCTACCCAGCCATGAAAACAGATTATACCAGGCAGTTTACCAAAGTAATCTAATACAGGGCACCTGTTACAAAGATCTTGGAAGAGCTTTTTAAAAAAGCCAAATAATGAGGAGATAATGAGGCCTAGAGATCGCCGATATCAGAACACCAGCCCATCCCTCGAGAGTCAGAGGAACAAAAGAAAGAGCAGGTGTTGCCAGTGCTGCCCGACAACAGCTGGACTATGGCAGAGGCACCTGGGAGCAAAGGGGAGCACAAGAGGAGCACCCAGACAGAAGGCCATGTGGGGGCCCCCACAGACCATGGGGGAAGCACAGGCACTGCTGGAGATGCCACCTAAGGCAGAAGTGAGAGGAAGAAACAGTCTATTTCCCTCTTTCACTCACCTTCTAAACTCATTACCACCTCCCACTGGCCAAAACAAAATGGAAGATAATGGGCAAGAGAGCCTTGGAAATAGAGCCTGCAGGGAAGGACAGAGAATGCATTTCAGAGCAACAGGCAACTGGCTGGTATATGCTTTTGAACTTACTAACCACCTGGAATTCCTCCCCGCAACAACACTATGGTTAATTCCCTCATTTCCTTAGGTCCCTACTCAAATGCCCCTAGAAAGAAGCTGCCTGGCCACTCTATACAGAAAAGTAAAACATCCACCCATGGCAGATTGCTAGCTAGCCATCAAAATCTATCTTCTCTACTTCCTAAACCACCAGACAGACTATATCCCCAGACTGCTCTGCATTGTCCAAGTTACTCAGTTTCCACTATGCTTGGTGCCTGTCAACTAGCCTGATTCACTGACTTCTGTCATCTCTCTGGCCTCTGTGAACATCTGAGGTCTGAGTCCCATGCTCTAATATAGTACACTTGGCATTTACCCACACTATACAAGAATCTTCAGCACCTCCTCTATTTAAAAGTGGGGACCTTCTCTAGCACCAAAGAAACTGGATTTTTAAACTGTCTTGTTTCCTTCTAGGGGAGTACCCCATCCTCTGCTGAAAAGCCATTTTCATGCTGTCAGGAGCAAAGCAAAGGACCCTGGAACCAATAAGCTGGATAATTATGGACTAAAAACTGACAACTATAAGGGCCAGATTTGGGTCTCAATTTACAACACACTGGGATCAAACACCTTTGAAAGAGCCAGAGGTCACCTTCAGCCAGGAGGCATCAGTCCAGCAATATTAGGTCTTAAGATGCTGGGACAGTTTTGTGCCCCTTCGTAAAGAGCCAGTGGCTCAAGCCTCACCACCCCAGCTGTCAAGGACCCTCCCCGGGACCCTGTAGACATCCCCATAATCTAGCAACTCACAAGTTAACACAGAAGCCTGTGGTGGACAGCCCTCTGGCTTCTGGCTCCCACCCTAAAGACCAGCAAGTCCCAATTATCGCCATGCCTGGATGGAGCTCAGAATTTTCTTTTTCTTTCTTTTTTCTTTTTTTTTTTTTGAGAGAGAGAGAGAAGGGACAGAGGAAGAGAAAGAGAGAAACACTGATGTGAGAGAGAAGCATCAATTGGTTGCTTCCCATATGCACCCGGACCACAGATGGTATATACCTGGACTGGGGATCGAGCACCCAGACCGGAGACTGAACCCACAACCCGCATATGTGCCCAGACTAGAAATCAAACCCACAACCTTTCAGTTACAGGATGACACTCCAACCAACTAAGCCACACTGGCCAGGGAAGGGATCAATATTTTCTTAGCACCTTCTACAGACATCCTTCAAAGGTCTCTTTCACCAGAAATAGCTGATTTGCAAGTTCACGAACATAACAAAGAAACCCAAAGAAGGAACTGAAAACACTATAGGAATGGAAGGGTGGGGTAGTTGACTTCCCCTCCACCAAAATGATGGGCCCAGGGTTCTCCTGGCACACGCAGCTTCTCCAAAATTAATTTTCTACAGAAACGAAATTGTTGTCCAAGGTGACCAAATAAAGCAAAACATAAATTCTGCTTTGAGTTGAATGCAATCAGCCATTTTCAAAAATCCCCACTGACGATCAAGGAAGTTGGTTTCTCTAGTTTTACAGCTGTGGGCATATTAATATCACCTGCTTTTCAATGAACTGTGAACATGTGCAGAGAGCAGACGATGGGGTTCAGCTGCCCAAGAGAATGAGCAGCATGGCCTGCAGTCTGGATCCTTGAGTCATTACTGTGAACTCAGTTTTACTAACAACCTTGCCATACACTGTTGAGCGAGGATGGTCCCAGTCCTTAACCGTCGAGAGAGACAGTCAAAAAACAAGTAGTGTGCCCTGGCCAGGTGGCTCAGTTGGTTGAAGCATCATTGTGTACACCAAAAGATTGTGGGTTCAATTCCTGGTTAGGGCACATACCTAGGTTGCAGGTCTGATTCCCAGTTAGGGCACATATGGGAGGCAACCAATCCATGTTTCTCTCTCACGTTGATGTTTCTCTCTCTCTCTGTCTTCCTTTCTCTCTAAAATCAATAAACATATCCTCAGGTGAGCATTAAAAAAATAGTCTATACACAGGTTTGCTAAGAGAAGGACTAAGCATTGTAGGAGGGGCACCTATAGGGAGGGCAGAATCCAGCTGAACTGGGGGTGGGGGAAGCTCATAAATGACTCTTTGAGAGAAGCCTGAAACTTCCAAGAGAGAACAGATCAAAACCACAATGGAGATACCATCAAATGGCTATCATCAAAAAAAGCAAATGTTGGTAAGGGTGTGGTCAAATTGAAACTGTTGTGCATTGCTAGTGAGAATGTAAAATGGAACAGCCAGTATGGAAAACAGTATGGTGGTTCTTAAAAAATTAAACATAGAATCACCATATGACCCAGCAAATTCACTCCTGGGTCTACATACCCAAAAGCAAGGACTTGAACAGTTATTTGTACACCAATGTTTGTGGCAGCATTATTCACAATAGTGAATAGTGGATACAATCCAGGTTTTCATCAACAGATGAGTGGATAAACAATTGTGTGATATATATATAATGAAATGTTACTCAACCTTAAAAAGGAAATTTGGACACATGCTACAAATGCATGAACCTTGAGGAAATTATGCTAAATGAAATAAGCCAGACACAAAAGAACAAATATTGTATGACTCCACTCATATAAAGTTCCTCAAAAGAGTCAAATTTACGGAGACAGTAAGTGGAATGGTGGTGGCCGAGAGCTAGAGGGAGGAGGAGGGGGAGCTGTTGTTTAATGGGGGCAGAGCTTCAGAAAGGGAAGATGAAAAGGTTCTGGAACGGCAGGGGGGCAATGGTTACACAATGTGAGCACACTTAATGCCTCTGAATTGTACACTTAAAACTGTCATTTTTAGTTTATGTACATTATTATCACAATTTTTAAAAGGATGAAAACAGAAAGTTCAGCAGCAGCTGTTCTTCCAGCTAGGGATGAGGAAGAAGGGCAGCAGAAAGGAAGGAACAAAGGGTAATTCCCAACTTGAAGAGCTTCAGGATTGCAAATACCAGGAGTGCTGTTCTAAATGTAAGGTTTGACCCCCTAAATTGGTCAGAGGCACTGACCAATGGAAGAGCAACGGTACTGAAGACCCTCTCCCCCACCGTGTCCAGCATTAACACTTAGGGAGATCCCAAGGGTCTCAAGGCAGGGACCATGGCAAAAGGAGAACTTGTGAGGTGCAGGTCCTCGTTCCTTTATCGACTGGACAGAAGTGTAACAATGTCTTACCTGTTGGCTGCATGTGTGCCCTGGATGTGTGGTGGGGTGAAGAGGAAAAGCAGAGATAGACAAAGCCGGTGGTGGACAGACCTTGGCAGCCATGTCAAGGAGCGTGTGCTCTTTCCCAACTATAACAGAGAACCAGGAGGGAGCTTGAGTAGGGGGTGGGGTGACAGAGCAAGTTGGTCATTTAAGACCCCTCATTCTGACTGTAATATGCAGAGTAGATATCTGTGCTGATCAAGAGTGAAGGCAGACGGACATAACTAAGGGAGAGAGAAGAGAACCAATTAAGGTTAGAGAAAATATGAGTGAATTAGGGGACCATCTCAGAGACAAAACACAATGCTTTGTAAAGGACTGGTCTGAGGGCTGAGGGGAAGACGGAGGCCGGGTGGAAGCCCAAGGGCCTGGGCAAAGGGCAGAGCCATTTACTACACAAGGAACACAGGAGCAAACATGGGGAAATGATGAGATTCAGGCTTGAAGACTTTGACAGGGTTGTAGCCTATCCAAACAGAGACGCTCAAGAAAAAGAGCTCAAGGTAGTGATCTACTGGAGGGATAACAGAGTAATAACACAGACAGAGAAATTTTCACCAAAGAATTCAGACAGCAGATGTAGGAACAAAAGAGAGCAAAAGAATCTGAGGGTAAATAACATTATTTGAGTATGTAGAAATGATATGCCGAAATGGGTCAACAAAGAAGTAGAAAGTATGCCAAGAGGTTGTGGCATTCAGAGGGTCATTGGTGCTAAAGGCTGCTGAACAGACAAGGACGATTAAACTTAAATTCTACAGCAAGTGTGTCTCTGGTGTGTTCTTAATCATGCCTGTCACCTTGTAATAAACTGCCATCACAGAGTAACCTGGTGATAATGTATTATTAATTAACCAGAACTTCAAATTCCAAGAGTATGCCACTGCTATAATCTGAATAGTGAAATCCTAACTCCCAAAGATGCCTGTATTAGAAGGTAGGGCCTCTGGGAGGACCCTTAGGTTATGAGAGTGGAGCTCTCACAAATGGGATTAGTGCCCTTATAAGAGAGGTTCCACAGGGATCCCTTGCTCCTTCAACCATGTGAGCAAGAAGGCACCAGCTATGAAACAGGAAGAGGGCCTTCACCCAACCGTGCGGGCACCTTGATCTTGAACTTCCCAGCCTCCAGAACTGTAAGGCATAAATTGCTGTTGTTTATAAGATACTCAGTCTGTGGTATTCTGTTATAGTGGCCCAAATGTACTAAGAAAGCCACTGACTGCAATAGTCCTTTCTTCTTTCTCCAACAGAAGGGAAACTAGTTCATTTTTCCATATTGTGTTCTCTACTGGCTACTTGGGCTTCCAATGGCCACAAAACTCACCAATTCCCAGCTAAGCTTATACAGAGCTCTCAGTCACTTTTATTTAATTTAAAAATTAATATTTGTTCTTTTCCTCAAAAATTAATCAGTCCTTTGTAGCACTCCGGAGTGATCCTAAGATAAGGTATCTCAGGAATCATGAACTATATATAGTACCATGCACACCCCTTCTTCCAACCAAATTATATTCATGGACCATATTTTTATTGGAGAGACTATATATTTCAAGACACTATGATAGGAGCTGAAAAGTCAAGAGAAAGTAAAACAGACAACTAAATATGGTATGACGGTAACATATAGTAGAATCCCCTGTCCTTTGTTCTCTAAGACAGGGGTTGGCCAACTTTTCCTGTAAAAGGCCAAATAGTAACTACATGAAAATCTACAGGCCAGATGGTCTCAAGTACAACTCTGTCTAACAGCAGCCATAAACAGTAAGTACATAAATGCATGTGTCTGTGTTCCAATAAAACTTTCTTTACAAAAACAGGAGGGTGGACGAAGGAGGGAAAATTGGGACAACAGTAATAGCATAAACAAAGTATAGTTTTAAAAAACAGGAAGGGGGTACATATCAATACTTCGCTGACCTCAGCTCTGAATGGTAATAACTTGCTCAAAACTTGATGCTTAATTTACTCATGAATTCAAATGCGGGGGATTATGATCGCCTAGAGAGTCTTCTTTCTGGAAATAATGTGCCATTATGGATAAAAGTAGAAGCTTTAGAAGCACAATCATGTAGACCTGAGTAGCAATCCCAGCTCTGCTACTCACTAGTTATAAAACAGTAAGGAAATTATTTCATTCCTTTGAGCCTTATTTCCTTCATCAGTCACTATGCAAAGTCATTTCAGGAATAAAATGGCCTAATGAATACGAAGAGTCTAACCAGTCCCCTGGGTCACAGGAGCTGCTCGATGTGAGTATCTAGCAAACACTAAGCAAGCCAGTCTGCATTGAGTCAATTACTCAGAAAGTGCAGACAGTTCCAGCCAAGATGGAGGTGTAGGTAGAAACCCTTTGCTTACTCGCACAACCAAAAGGAGGATAACAACCAATCTAAAACCAATAAATAACCAGAATGCCAGAAAATCAAACTGCATGGAGCTCCAACAACCAAGAAATTAAAAGAAACAGTCAAACAGAATAATCAGACCGGTGAGAACCTGCTGTGAGGCTGTGGACTGCGAGGGCAGGGCCGGCTGAATGGGAAACTGAGATTCACAGCTGACTGTGGACTACGCTGGCAGTTGCCACGGTGGGAGAAACTCCCAGTTTCACATGAGAATTCATCGGAAAGTGGGCTAGAGATGAGCAGGTGACCTGCACTGTCCTCTCTGGCCCCTCCCCGACTGGCAACACCAAAGCTCAGCAAGGAGCTTTGCCCAGCGGAGTAGGGGCGGGGGGAGCTAAGGCCCCACCCCCTTACAACTTAACAGGTGTGCCAAGACAAAGAAATATGGCCCAATGAAAGAACAGAGCAAAGCTTCAAAAGGAAAGCTAAGCAGTGAGGAGATAGCCAACCTATCTGATGGAGAATTTAAAGCCCTGGTAATCAAAATGCTCACAGAACTGATTTACCTAGGTCAAAAAATGAAAAAACAAATGAAAGGTACCCAAAATGAAATAAAGCAAAATATTCAGGGAACCATTAGTGACAGGAAGGAGACCAGGACTCAAAGCAACAATTTTAAACAAAAGGAAGGAATAAACATCCAACCGGAACAGAATGAAGAAAAAAGAATCAAAAAAAATGAAGAGAGGCTGAGGAATCTCTGGGACAACCTGAAACATTTCGATATCCGAATTATAGGGGTGCCAGAAGGAGAAGAACAGCAGCAAGAAATTGAAAACTTATTTGAACAAATAATGAAGGAAAACTTCCCCAATCTGGCAAAGGAAATAGACTTTCAGGAAGTCCAGGAAGCCCAGGGAATCCCAAAGAAGTTGGACCCAAAGAGGAACACACCAAGGCATATCATCATTAAGTTAGCCAAGAGCAGATACAAAGAGAGAACCCTAAAAGCAGCAAGAAGAAATGAAGGGGTTACCTACAAAGGAGTGCACATAAGACTATCAGCTAATTTCTCAAAAGAAACCTTAGAGACAGAAGGGACTGGAAAGAAGTATTCCAAGTCATGAAAGGCAAGGACCTACATCCAAGATTGCTCTATCCAGCAAAGCTTTCATTTAGAATGGAAGGGCAGATAAAGTACTTCTCAGATAAGGCCAATTTAAAGGAGTTCATCATCACCAACCCATTATTATATGAAATGTTAAAGAGACTTATCTAAGAAAAAGAAGATCAAAAATATGAACAGTAAAATGACAACAAACACACAACTATCAACAAATGAACCTAAAAGAAAAGACAAACAATGAAAACAAAGACTAAGCAAACAATCAGACAGGAAGAGAATCAGAGAAATGGACATCACATGGAGGGATTTTAATGTGGAGAGAGAAGGGAGGAATAGGGGGAAAATGTACCAGGAAAAAGCAGCATAATTGGTAGGCATAAAATAGACAGGGAGAGGTCAAAACTGGTATAGGAAACAGAGAACTCAAAGAACTTACATGTGTAACCCATGGACATGAACTAAGGGGGGAATGCTAGAGGGTGGGGGTTGTGGGGTGGAGGAGGGATGAAGGGAGCGAAATTGGGAAAACTGTAATAGCATAATCAATAAACTATACTTTAAAAAAAGAAAGAGCAGAAAACATCCAGGCATCATTTCCAAGACTAATGTACTAATCACATCTCTCCTCCCTTCTGCAGAACATGGGCATTTTACTTTATTTTTTTAAGTTGTCTTACATTTCCCTGTTGTTTAAATTGGGATGTTTTGGGATACAAATAAAAGATTGGACTCACAAAGGCTTAAAACATTAGAGAATTTATTATTTTGTATAACATTAAGTCCAGGCATCTACAAAGACAGGAATGTATTCAAAATCCAGACAAAAATAAAAATTAAGGGACTTCTGGCTATAGCCAAGTGAGAAGGTTAACAAATCCCCTCCCCAAAAGCAACTATAAAACTGGATAAAACTGACCAAAACAACTGTTTCAGCACTCTAGAAACTGACTCAAAGGCTTATAATCTGAGAGGTGTTTATGTTTGAAACCCCTGGGTTTTAGCAAAGAACAATGGGAACAGAAGCAAAAGTGCAACAAAAAACTGGCAACCAATACTCTGTCCCAAGTGTCAGGGGCAACAGGGAGAGGTGGAGACTGGTGAACTAGAGCACTTTTGCCCAATCTACAGGAAATTTCAATGTTTCTTAGAGTCCCAGGTGTTTTTTATTTTTGTTCAAAGAGTGGCATCAAGATCAAGAGAGAGGATTTACTGAGATATTCCACTTTAATCCTAACACATTGTAATATTTGTGAAAAGTTGAAGTGAGCTTGTTGAATGGACCTGGTACACAAGCCAAGAGCTCAAATGGGTCGGTGATTTACACTGTTAGTCATTGGTGTATAATAGAAACTGTAGAGGCAAAATAAATTTTCTAAGGAGAATCAATAGAGTGAAAAAGCAATAGAATGGAGCTCAAGGAGCCCCAGTATTTAAAAGTGGCGGGGAATCAAACAGCTAGCAAAACATACCTCTACAGCAACTGGGCAGGAATACTGGGCTCCAACCAAAGTCAATAGTAATCATGGGCCCAGATGCACAGGTCTTCAAGTTTAAGAAAAGTTAGAAATCTATATTTCAACCTAATATCTCAAATTTTTTAAGTGTTGGCAACTTTTCAAAGAAATTTTATGCATACTGTACAGGGTACCAGTTTCCAAGCTCTGCTCCCCATGCACCCTAACCTCAGATGACCAAATGCAGTCAGGCCTCCGGCAGACTCAGCATTTCTACTGTACTGTGATTTGCAACATCATTTTGGTCACTCATTACTTTTTCAGCTTTCCTCTTTTCAAAATGTAATGTTCTTCATTTGTAAACAGAGCTAATGCAACAGCCTTGTGGATTAATTCACCTTTATTTATTCTCTCCTGTCACTTTCAATTCCGTTAACTAAGCCAGAGTGGTCCACAGAAGAGCACTAATGGGCAGGAGGCCAAATGCCAGAGGAGGGGGAACTGGAAAGAGCCAAGAATCTGACATCAATCTAACCCGGCTCAGAATACTGAGCTCTGCCATTGACCAGCTGTGGGAACTTGGGCAACTTATTAACTTACTTGAGCCTCACTGTCATCATCTGAAAAATAAGGACACTGTCATCTACCCTCGAAAGTGACCGCCATGTTTTCATCAAGCAGCAGCTCCAGCAGCACTGTACCAAGGCCTGGGCTTTGTGGGTACTTTCTCATGGAGTCCCTACCACAATCCTGCAAGTCAGGGTGTGCTACTAACCTTACTTTGCACATGAAGAAGCAGAAGCTCAGAGAGGAGAGTGCCCCAGAGACCTTGTGTAACAGCAAGGATTTCAAACCTGTCGTCTGACTCTAGCAGAGTCTGATATAAACTGTTAAATTACATAAAGAGCCTTGCCCAGCAGCCAGCAGGGATGAAGGAACAGGACAATGCTCATTTCCACCAGATTTCACTGTCTTCATTCTGCCTAAAAGGTCATTCCAATGGCTCTGAGAACAACCTCAAGAAGCCAGTGATCTGATCTTTCCCAGCTCTTAGCAGTTGAAAACCCATGGCTCCTCTCTCATGTGAAGCTTTTAATCACATATTCAACAGCAGGAAAGAGGTTTTAATCAGCCAAGGACTATGCTGCACAGTTGAATGGTTAATTAACACTGCCAACAGCGATGGCAAAAGCCCTTGGCAGCCACTCAAGGGCTAGTCTGGTTTCTGCTTTCCCCTTCTTCTAATTGTCTAGGAGGTGGCCCAGGACATCTTCTCAACAGAAAACAGAGCCAGAGACTCACTCATTCAGTCTCTTTGGGATGCACATGCAGAAATCATGTTAAGATACAGGGAGGCGGCCAGAACATGAGTGCTGGAGATGCCTTGTAAACATGTTGGTTCTTCTCTTGAATTGGTGTTTCAGGATTCTTATGGTATAGTCCCAGCAGTGGAATTGCTGGGTCAAAAGGCAGTTCCATTTTTAGTTTTCTGAGCAAATTCCATACTGTTTTCCACAGTGGCTGCACAAGTCTGCAATCCCACCAACAGTGCACTAGGGTTCCCTTTTCTCCACAACCTCACTAGCACTTGTTGTTTGTTGATTTGGTTATGATGGCCATTCTGACCTGTGTGCACCCCAATGTTCATAGCAGTACAATTTACAATAGCCAGGTGCTGGAAGCAACCTAAGTGCCCATCGGTAAATGAGTGGATAAAAAAACTGCAGTACATTTACACAATGGA
>PVKM010030934.1:0-17071 GCA_004027735.1 Carollia perspicillata | reverse complement strand
GGATATACAAATATAAAGTAAAATTAACAATCCATTTTTTGTTTAATTTTAAAAATGGCAATTACAACACATCCCTCAAGTACTGGTTAACTTCTCCTTTTATTTTTTTTATTGTTGTTCAAGTACAGTTTTCTGCCTTTTCCCATCACCCCAGTCCTCCTTGCCTCCCTCCCCCGTTTCCACCCCGCTTTGTTATTGTCCATATGTCCTTTATTTGTTCCAGTAAACCCTTCACCCTTTCCCCACATTATTGTCTTCCCTCTCCCCTCTGATCACTCTTAGCCTGCTCTCAATTTCAGTGTCTTTGGCTATACTTCGCTTGCTTGTTCATTTTGTTGATTAGGTTCCTGTTAAAGGTGAGATCATATGGTATTTGTCTTTCACCACCTGGCTTATTTTGCTTAGCATATGCTCTCCAGTTCCGTCCATGCTGTTGCAAAGGGTAGGAGCTCCTTCTTTCTTTCTGCTGCATAGCATTCCACTGTGTAAATGTACCAGAGTTTTTTGATCCATTCATTTACTGGTGGGTACCTAGGTTGCTTCCAGCACTTGGCTATTGTAAATTGTGCTGGTGTGAACATTGGGGTGCATAGGTTCTTTTGGATTGGTGTTTCAGGGTTCTTAGGATATAATCCCAGCAGTGGAAATGCTGGGTCAAAAGGCAGTTCCATTTTTAGTTTTCTGAGAAAATTCCATACTGTTTTCCATAGTGGTTGTACCAGTCTGCAATCCCACCAGCAGTGCACTAGGGTTCCCTTTTCTCCACAACCTCTCCAACACTTGTTGTTTGTTGCTTTGTTCATGATGGCCATTCTGACCAGTGTGAAGTGGTATCTCATTGTGGTTTTAATTTGCATCTCTCTGATGGCAAGTGATGCTGAGCATCTTTTCATGTATCTCTGGACCCTCCGTATGTCCTCCTTGGAGAAGTGTCTGTTCAAGTCCTTTGTCCATTTTTTAATTGGGTTGCTTGTCTTCTTAGAGTGGATTTGTGCAAGTTCTTTATATATTTTGGAGATTAAACATTTGTCTGAGGTATCATTGGCAAATATGTTTTCCCAGATGGTTGGTTCTCTTTTCATTTTAATGCTGTTTTCTTTAGCCATGCAGAAGCTTTTAACTTCCCCTTTAAATTTTCAAATGTAACAACATTTGAGTGAGAGTACAGAAAACCTGATTTTTTACCTCCTAAATTATAAATCATTTTTAAGGGGCCAAGCCACTCTCTTCATTCTTCCTTTCTTCTTTCAGCTTCTGAAAAAATCAGTTTCAGAGCCTCTTCCTCATGATCAGCTCTTTATGGAGACAATCTGCACTCCTCCCACTGAACTTCTTCCTGACAAAATGCCTCAGTTGTAACTGAAGAAGGGGACAGGATTTCATGGAGAAAAAAATGTGGTCATTAATTGCTCAACTGAACTAATTAAAGTGGGTCATTTTACTTGCACTATTTAATTCTCATAATAATCACTGATACACTTAAAAACTCAATTGAGGGCTTTTAAGACTAAAAGAAAAATCAATATTCATTTAAAGTCATGAAAAGAAAGACTGTTTCTAGATAAATTCAATGTATAAGAAAGAGACTCACAAATCTATTTAAATGGGAAGATTAGCCATAGAAACTTAACGTATATCAAAAGCTAACCAGCCATGACTGTTTCATTATCTCCTAGTGAAAGGCAATCTCTGGAAATTGTGGGCTTACGATTGATATAATTTACACAGCCTGGTTTTATTTTGCTGCCAAATGTTGTCTACAGAAAAAGTGATCAAAATTACACATATTTTGCCAATCTGTGCTATATACCATAGATATTTTTCTATATTATTAATTGTAAGATCTCTTTTTCCTTTCACAGGTAAAAGAGACATAGGTTACAAAACTTTTATCAAAATAAATTCACTTATTACACTAGGTACTGTAAATAAGGATTCTGCATGAAAAGAGGCCTTCTTCATAAGATAATAAATGACAGTGAAGACTTTGTAATTCCAAGACTACATTTTCATTGTAATTTATGATTACCAAACTTATATTAAGAGTGTACCAATTTTATATTCATAATGCAAAACTTTTAATAGTTTAAATCAAATTAGGTATTAAAAAGTTTTCTAAATGCAGTATAATGTGAATTATACATCTACTTTTCTGGCTATTTATAAGGGATTCAAACTTGTGATCATTAAGGCTATATCAAGATGCTTCTTTCATGTTATAATGGGTTTATTTATTTACTTATTTATTTATAATGAAGCCCAAAAAATCTAATCAAGCTGAGATAGTAGATGTAGGCTGTATTTTTGTCATGGCATTATTTAGCATTTTTGTCTTGAAATTTGTCCATACCACAAATTGACAAACTTTTTTCTGTAAAGCGCCAGATTGTAAAAATTTATGCATGGGCCACTTTCTGTCTATAGTTGTAGTGGGAAAGCAATTATAAACAATACATAAATAAAATGAGTGCATCTGTGTTCCCATAAAAATCTCTCTCAAAACATGAGGTGGGCTGGCTTTGGCCTATGGGACATACACATATTTTGCCAATCTGTGCTATATACCATAGATATTTTTCTATATTATTAATTGTAAGATCTCTTTTCCTTTTAGCCTTTATTTTATGTAATAACTTTTTACTCTATTTACTCCTTAAGAAATGAACTTCCAACATAATTGATATTATCATAAAGTCTTTATCGTACCTTCATAATTATATATACTTTAACTCTTAATTTCCTTCAAATTAATTATCATAGCATTTTCTTAAGCTGTTTTTATTACTACATGATGACATACCTGCATAAATTATACATTTTGCTTATGGTAGCTTCTACTGAAAATCTTAACTTGTAATCAAGTGAAATGCACTGGAGCTAGATAGTATCTGTAACTTCGAAATGTGGGACCAGGGAAAGGTGAGGCTGAAAGAATTTACCTTGTACTTAACTAGCAACAGAGCCTCTGGAAAAAGTCTCCTAGCATGTTGCTTTTTCTTCTGTACCATGATAATGTTGAAGCTGACCTCATTAATGTGCATCATTTCTTCTTATATTCATGGCCCTTTTCATTTTCAGTACCTGTCTGTGTCCTTAATGTTATTTGTGTGCGAATTATTTCATTTCTCATGATAAAGATGAATGGTAAGTACATTTTTTGTCATTATTTTCTATATTTGATGATACAGTTTGCATGATGCTTCATAATAAAAATATATAGGAATACAAGCTCAATCAGAAAAACATATAAACTCTTCTTTAGAAAGGGAATATTAGATAATGTTTCTTGACCACTTACACAGTAGACCCTAGCAGGTGATTGCAATAACTAAGGACATATGTCCTCTTAATCACGTTATTTTCTTTAATAATTATAACATTTTCTTTTGGCTAAATGTTTTCCAGTTATTTGGAGAATAAAAAGAAGAAAGGGTGACCCAAAAGAATACCTAACTCCTAAGGAGTTGTCTGCGTTTTCCGTTTCGGTCCGGTGTGACCAGAGACCGTGGAGAATCACGAGTCCATGGTCTAGGACAGCACGTTCCGGCAGCAGAGCACTACCGACAGGAGCCGCTTCAGTGTGCCTGCCCAGAAATCCTTCCTGATGTTTGCACTGACAGTTTGCTATGGATGGACAGTTTTTATTACATTATTAACCCTATTACATTATTAAAAACAGTGGTCTCCAAGATGGTGCCCCCACTATCAGGGGGTACACAAGGCAATCCAAGTGAATTGAAAGGGAAATATTAAAATTTCTATTTGTTTTTTTCATAAAAACTTAAGCCCCATCAATTTTCTGGCACTTACTAGTCAAGCACTCACATTCCCAAACACCCACAGGCATCACCAAGAGGAGGTGAGGCGTCCTAGGAGAAAGGACTGCCTCCCAATGCCGGAGGGACTAAAACTGGTGCCCCACCTGTCTGCTGCTCTGTGGTGTAGCGTGCATAGTGGATTGGTAGTGTGAAGTAGTCCTACCAAAAAATCCTTTCTAATTTTTACACCGAGAATTTTTGTAAACAAAAAATTAATATAATTATCATGGAAGAGGCATTTTTGTAAAACTCTCAAATTTTTGCCTTTTTCTACATATTTTTGATGTTTAATTGATTTACTTTTAATTACATTTTCCCCAGAAAACATCTACCAAGATTGCATTTTTAAATCAAAGCTAAGTTTGTGTGTGTGTATGTATAAATATTCGTGTTTCTTAATTCCTAGTGGATAAATAATATAATGAATAACTTATTAATTTATATTTTATTTAAATGAGATGAAGAATCAAGTATGATTTTTCTTTGTCTCACTCACTTATTCTACTCTACATTTTGATAAGAAAATTTGGGATTTTACATACAGATAATACTATTTGTTATATTTATATTAAATTTTATAAGCATACATACAGCAATTATCTAGATGGAATTTTTTTACAAGATTTTGTTACTATGTTTTCTTGTTCTTGTACCAAGACCTCTCAGTTGGAAGGATATTGCTCCTAGTTTTTGATTCCTGAAGGCCCTGTCTCTCTAGGAGGTAGTGAAAATATCTTCCTAGTTCTTCCTGTGGTTAAAATTTATAGTCCTTTTGTGATTTGACTAGTGAAGACTCCTTTGAGATCTTGTAGGTAATTATTTGAATTTTCATAACTGTAGTAATGTTGTATATAAGTGTGCATTTTTATGAATGTTTCAATGGAAAATAAGGTGACAATTCAGAATCCACTAGTAACTAGGCATTACTGTATCCTGAAAATGTGTATTTTCAGAATGAATAGCTTAAAATGTCTTGGAAGAGTCATCTTAAAAAATGTTTTGGGAAAAAAAGCAAACAAACACATAACTACAACAAAAATAGTGACTGTATTTTCACTACTTACTCTCACTTCAAATAACACAACCGTTTTTGATCAGATTGTTTTAAGATAAAACCTACCTATTACAAACATTTTATGGCCCATTTTTTCCCTAAATATTAAGCAGTTTAAAGAAAACAAATAGAAGTTATTCCCTGGAAAACAGTATACATGACTATGTTCTTAAATATCTTTCTTACACATTTGAAGTAACATGATGAAGAAAGCTTATTTGGGAATCATATTATTAAAAGGTCAATATTTCAGTACAAATTTGGAGCTATATATAATAAATCTGAACTATGTCCAACATATTGTCAGGTCTCTGGAGCACTGTGGATTGATAACAAACTACAGTCTAGTAGACAGAGTCATGTCTAAAGAAATAGCTATATGATCAGCAAAGCATGAGAAACATTTCCCTAGACTGTAGCTTAAGACTGTACTGCCATTCTAAGTACAATCTGTATAAAAAGTCTGAAACCAAAAACACAGAAACACATTAGCCAGAAACACATTCTATTATTATCCAGGATCTTCACTGTACTAACAACATTGTAAGCAAATTAATAAATCATAAAATACTTTTAGTCAGAGCTACATCTTACTTAAAACTATAAATTCATTAGATATTACATTAAGTTGGATAAGGTACCTATCTAAGAAGTTTTACTATGTAACATTCAAATTGAAAAGAAAATATACATCTGTTTATAGAATGACTTTTAAAAATAAAGTAAAATTTATGTAAAAATTAAAATTTCCCATTAAAAATCTAAAGCCCTATATTAGAGTCCATGTTACAAAAAAGAAATCAGGCAACTAATTTTCTCAAAGCACTAATTCTTTCAAACTCGACGAAGCTAATCTCCCCCTCTTGATCTTGCATTCTCTTTCTCAGAACAATTCTTTCTGCTCTCATTTGAGTCTCTTGGAAGTCCTATATTTGTTTATTACTCCACTGAAGTCCCTCTAGAAAGTCACACCAAATTCATAAACATGGAGGACACTTTGCAGCCCCTCTTCCTTGACCATCGAGGGCATGTCACACCATTCCCGCCCCTCCAGGCTCAGGCAGCTCCTCCCTCTCAGCCTGCCCTTCCCATGGGGTCGATCCCCGGGCTTTGCACTCTGCTTTGCCTGCTCTGAGAAATCTTAAACTTTCCTTGGGCTGTAACCTTCACAATCATGCCAAATGTAATACAGAAGCTTAGGATTCATTGTCACTTTATTCCCTGCTACATGCCCATGAAATAAAACAGAATCTGTTTATAAATTCTTCCAGATTGATGCATTTCCAAGCCATCAGATTGTGAACCGAATATAGGGCCCATTTCCCCTGATGTAGTTCAATGATGATGGGCAAAATATCACCACGGATATGGGAATGAACCCAATGAAATATAAACTAGTTGTTTCTCACAGTGTCTTCTGCCAGGATACAGCTCACAGAAAATCGTGTCCAGGAACTCTAGGCCTTTCACATTAACAGTTGAAATCAAAGAAAAGCAACAGAAACACTGTTAAGAACGAATCAAATTCAGGTAACTTTCTGGCTTGGGCAGCCTGTCTTCTATTTGCACGTTCAGGTATGTCTGTTTCCTGTGTTTTTTGTTTATATTCAAGATGTATCAGCATATTGTTTCAACATATTTACGTATTTTTCATTGTACTACAAATGGTCTAAAGCAAAAATCAGTTAAGTTTATATAAAAATTCTATTTCACATAGAAATAAGGTTTGTAAATAATTTACATAATTGTTAATTAATGGTAGTTGTTAATTGCTAATTTTGGTTAATTGTTAAAGTTTAACAATGTACAGATACTTAAAACCGATCATTACAAATGCCATTATCTGAAAAATAAAAGTTAACTGACAGGGTAAAAAAGTACATAAAGGTTACAGGCTGGACATCTCTGACTATTCATATCGAAGTAACAATAATATTTTATTAGAGGACCATGGAATTTAACCCCTGGGGCCATGTTAGAATTTTTACTGAAAAAAAAATGTAAGAAATAATTATTTGTAGCAGAGGCTATTGTGTCTAGGTAATATCTCCTTCTTGTGCTTTAATTTTTTTCTTATTAACATATTTATAAACCAAACTTACAGAAAGAATTAAATTTCAACAATAGATAACAAAGCTGCAAGAACAAGGCTTTTTAATTGGATTATTCCTATCTCTGTTAAGCTTTCTTCAAAGTAATTTTAAAATGCTGAATTCACCTAGAGAATAAAACTGTTCAAGCAGAAACAGCAAGATAAATATGGGAGAGAAAAGGGGACGAACTGCTATTTGACTCGATAAATTATCTGGTATAGTTTTTTGTTTTCCGCTGCGTGTAAGGTGTTTCAAAGGATTATGAAAATGAGATGGAATCAAGGTTAGTGTTCTCTTCATACAACTAATAACTTTTTAATGCAGCAGTTGACTGAACTGTTTTCCCTCAGAGAAGGTCACAAAAATATTAACTATTAGAAGTTTGGGTGAAAAGTGTTACACTCATTAAAAATTAGGAAAAACATCCTGCTACATTTACTTCTATTAATTTACAAGAGGAAACTAGACATAATCTTAAAAACAGATAAACTACTGGCAGGGTTACATTTTCTTCAGTTATTTTAAATAATTTTGCTCATTATTCATTGTCTGAGGGAGGCAACCAATACTGACCACCCTATTATGGAGAATACTATAATACCAAGATTAGGACCTAGAAAAATACCTTTAGGATCATGGGTCTGCATCTATACTGACACTTCCTATAAGCACAGAGAACACAGATGATTGCAGCCAGTAAAATCTTTACACTTGGGCAAGAAGGGCCCCCTTGGTTAGATATCTGACTTCAAATGACCCTTCTCTGGTCTTCTGTTTACTATGCCCTAGCTCACTGTGATGCTGGATGCTTCCTGCTTCTAAACCATGCGTCTGATGCCTGAGACCCTGGCGTTCCCTGCCCAAATGGTGCTAAGCCCATACCCAAAGCCTGCAGCAGCCCCTTACAGGTTCACCTTCTCAAATTTAGACCACACCTCCTGCATAGCCACCCCTAGCTTACATGGATGGTGTGCAAGAGAATGGAGCTGAAAAGGGTGTACATCTGCGGGCAGACAAAGAAGTAAGGTGGGCCCTGGATCAGCATCTTCCTGGTAGCTGCATCTGCACCTTTGCTCATGCTGTTCTTTCCATGTGTTGTTCTCCTTATTCCCCTGGTGACTTCTGACTTACCCTTCAGGCTAGCTTCCTATGCATACTAACGATTTCTCAGACAATTTATACATGTTTCCATTACTGGACTTATCATATGACCTTATGTTTGTTTGCTTATCTATTTCCCCTTTGAGGTCCTGAGTGCTCATAATATACTCATTTTTTGCATCCACAGTGCCTTCCTTAGTACATCTACTAAACTATCATATGATGGATTTACAGTGAAGTCTTTTGAGCTAATAATAATCACACATTCTCTAAACAAAATCTGAGACTCTATTCCATCTGTTTAGTGGATGACCCAAATGAATTCATCGTGCAATATCTTTGTCATTGTGAACTGCTATTCTAAATAAATCTCCTGGAACAAATGGGGTTTTTGTTGGTATGATATTCTATTTGTTAAATCTCATGCTGAGTATAAGGGGAGAAGTGGCTAGAATTAAGATAAAAATAATAACTCCAAATGTTCTCATTAATTGTTTTACTCAAGTACTCAGAAAACAAGAGAATAATTGCTAATAAAAAACAAAGGAATGATGTAATGGAAATTTATCTTTTAGGCTATTTCATGGAGACTTTATAGTTGGTAGTATAATTTCACATCTATAGAAAAACAATCCACATTTTTGTGTCTTGTACTATTTTGTGGCAAATTATCTTTTGTTATTCTATATGATTCTGTGTAAAACTGTCCCTGTAAAATTGCTAAGTAACCAAAAATATAGTTTTATTGAAAAAATACCAAGAAGCCTAACAATCCTGAAATACTTATTTCTACCAATTACAATGGTTTGAGGTATTTGCTTAAACATCCCTCCATTTAATATCTCTGGTAAGCACCTGTTAAAAGTTCTATACAGCTACCATTTGTTGAACATCTTTTATAACTCACCACTGTGCTGTGCAGTTTCCAGGAGAAATAATAGTGAGTTGTGAGTTGTAATTCAAATACTGAGGGCTTCCTAAGAAATGAGGTCAAATGCACTGGGAGAAAAGGGGAGCAAGAATAAAATAAGTACTCAGCAAGGGACTTGGAAATTTTAGGAAAAAAGACATCAATGCAAACTAGGTACTCCACGTTGGCTTCATGGGAGGGGAATGGGTCTTGAATGATGGGTACAAATTGAGTAGTTAAAAGAGGGGAACTTCAGGGACTGAGGATTCGAAGTGGATCATGGTCCTCTCTAAGGAACACTCTTAGAGCCATGCAGATCAGAGCAAGTACATACCTGGTTTAAGATAATACTTAAACTCATCAGAACCCAACATTAACCAATTGTCATATTAGATCAGCTCTAAATGGAACACAGGAGATAATAATTTTGATTGGAAATGAAGAAAACAGATAATTCTGAAAAGTAACTTATTCATTCCTATATGAAATATTTAAACCAAGATTGTAAAGTTCTGTGATAGAACTGGCAAAAATATGACAGGAGCAGTCTGAATAGTGGCCCCAGACCCCTGGATGTGGCTTTTATATGAATGGGGATGAAGAATAAGAGAAAACTTCTGACTTATAGGTGGCTGATATAAGAAGTGAGGTGCACAGTGTTATTCAATAATATAAAAAGACAGGTTAAGGATGGATATTGAAAAGATTAATAGGAAAAAATGTTATGGATGGAAAGAGGGGTTTATGCCTCATTTGCATGAGCCTGAATTGCACTTGTTCCTCATTATGAACATATGATCATATCACCAGTAGGAAGGATTCCTTCAAATAAAATCTATATATTGATAATCTCTAAAGATATATTTGTAGCCCAAATCATTCCTCTGGGTTCTAAATTCTTATTTCCACATGAATTCTTTTTTAACATAAACTTTTAGTTTTCAATTACAGTTGACATACAATATTATATTAACTCAGGTATACAACCCAGTGACTAGATACTATATAACCTACTAGGTGATCATCCTGACAAATCTAGCACCCATCAGACACCACAAAGCATTAATGATATTCCCTGTGCTGTGCCCTAATGCCCATGAGTATTCTGTAACTACCAATTTGTACCTCTTAACCCTTTCACCTTTTCCACCCATCCCCCTCACTCACCTCCCAGCTGGCAACTGTCAAAGTGTTTTCTGTATCTATTAGTCTGTTTTTGTTCTGCTTGTTCATTTTAGACTCAAATGTTGAAAGGTATTTATTGCCATTTTATTATTCATATTTCTGATCTTTTTTTCCTTCTTAAAGAAGACCCTTTAACATTTCTTGTAATACGAAAGGTGAAGAACTCCTTTAGCTTTTTATTGTCTGGGAAGCTCTTTATATGTCCTTCGATTCTAAATGATATCTCTGCTGGGTACAGTAATCTTGGTTGTAGGTCCTTACTTTTCATCACTTTGAATATTTTGTGTCAGTTCCTTCTGGCCTGCAAAGTTTCTGTTGAGAAATCAGCTGATAGTCTATGGGAGCTCCCTTGAATGTAACTGACTGCTTTTCTCTTGCTGCTTTTAAGATTCTTTATCTTTAATCTTTGCCATTTTAATGATGTGTCTTAGTGTGGACTTCTTTGAGTTAATCATGTTTGGGACTCTCCATGCTTCCTGGACTTGAATGTCTATTTCCTTCACCGGGTTAAGAAAGTTTTTCATCATTAACTTTTCACAAGCATTTTCAATTCCTTGCTCTCTGTTCTTCTGGCACTTCCAAGTTGTGAATGTTGGTGTGCTTAAAGTTGTCCCAGAGGCTCCTTATACTATCCTCAAATTCTTTTTTTCTTTGTTGTTTTGATTGGATGTTTCCTGCTTCCTTATCTTCCATATCTCTGATTTGATTCTCTGCTTCATGTAATACACTGCTGATTCCCTGCAATGTATCTTCATTTCAGTTAATGTATTCTATCGTCATTTTAACATTTCCTATCTCATTGTTGAAGTCCTCATTAAGTTAATCTACTCTTTCCCCAAGTTCATTGGGCATCCTTATAACCAGTATTTTGAACTCTGCATCTAGTAGATTGCTTATCTCCATTTTGTTTAGTTCTTTTTCTGGAGTTTTGTTCTGTTCTTTCATTTGGGCCACGTTACTCTGTCTCATCATTTTGGAAGCCTTCCTATGTTCATTCCTATGTATTAGGTAGAGGCTACTACCATCTCCCAGACTTGGTAGAATGGCCTTATGTAGCAGGTGTTGTGTACAGCCTAGTGGCATAGCCTCCCTGATCATCCAAACTGGATATTCCAGGTGAGCAACCCCCTACCATGTCAGCTGTGTATACCCTCCTGTCATAGTTAAGTCCTGATTGCTGTTGGCATATCAGTGGGGAGGATTTACCCCTAGGCCAACTGGCTGCAAGGACTGGCTGTGACCACCATGAAGGATCAGTTGTGCAGGGGCCCACCCCACAGAACAGGACTTACTACATTGGGGCTCTGGTGCCTGCTGAGTCCACTCCTTGAGTGTGTCACTTGTGGAAGTGGTGCTTCAGTGTGGTCTGAAGCTGTCCACAGGGTTACCTGGTTCTGAGGCCTCCTGGGAGGTACAGGCCAAGGTCAGCTGCCACCTGTGTTCTACCCAGAGCCACTTAACATGAGCTACAGAGTGATCTGCAGGTGGCTGCTACTTGTGTTGGGCTTGGAGTTGCCCAGAAAAGGCCAACCTGTAAGCCAAAGCTAACTGGCACTAGTGTCAGGTCTGGGGCCACTTAGTGAGATGCGTGGGGCACACTGAGGCCAGATGCTGCTTGTTTGAGAGATTTTAGGAAAGTCTGAAGCATCCGCCAAGAAAGACCATTTGTATGAAAAAGCCACTAGAAAACAGCTTGAGTGGACCCACAAGCTGGGTGGGGTAGGGTCTCAGGGAGTCAGCAAGGCAGGGGAACAGTGTCAGCCAGGTTGATGAAGTCTCAGATATGGTACCTGCCTGCTGGCTTTGTGGGGGAGGGCTCAGAAAGGAACAGTGGTCTTTGCCAGTACTACTGCTGGGGAGAAAGCTGCTCCTCCAGCTCTCATCCCAAAGCCAGACACTTCAGTTCCTCCCTGTGTATCCCTGGTGTCCTAGTGCTGAAGCTCAGAGCAGTGAGACTGAATAAATCCATGTGTATGGGCTCCTTAAGAGGAATGCCTGGGAGTCCAGAAGCCCACTGTCTCATTCAGCAACAATTTCTTTCCGACACTGGAACCCTTGGCTGGGGGCCTGGTGTCAGAATGGACCACTTGCTCCTCAATATAAGCAAAAAAGATCATGTTAGCAGTAATTTGAAAACAAACCATGCTTTATGGTTTGTTATAATGGAATAAACTTTTAGATTTAAATGTTTATTGTTCTGCTACAGCACCTCAGTGAACACCTGTATTCTTAAGAGGCAAAGCAAGTGGTTAGAATAGAATTTCATTATTAAAAGATAAATACTTTGGATTTTAATCTTTCTGTTTCAAAGCAGCTTCTCATTCTGGGGGAAATCTCACTGCAATTTTTCTACTTGTCATGAGTATAAAATTTCAGGACATTAACTGAATGAAAAGGATTAATATGTCTTTGTAAAAAATATTATGTAATAATACAAAATATCCTTTGTATTTTTAGAGGGTGTAAAGCAAATTCAGCTACTTATTATGCACGACTCTCTCCAACATCTCTACCTGGCTGTGGCAAATTAGGTGGTCCATGCAGCCTTAGAAGCCAAGCTGCTGCTGTTTTGATATGTTGGGGAAATTTGGGGAGAGGATGAACCACAACTTCCATCTGACTACATAATCGAACTTGATGTGCCAGTCTATTTTTACAACCTGTCCAGGCCTAAGCACGAAGACACAAGTGGTAAAATTCATACACTGCTACACTGTTGTTTACTGTCAAGTCCTAAAGTAATTTCTTAAACAGAGAAAGGGGTGTTTTCCAAAGTATGTTTAGATCATCATGGGATTCCTGAACTAAGAAACTTCAAGCCAGGAGAAACATAAAATAATATTCAGTGTTCCTCAGTGCAAACTTGTACATATTTCACAGAAAAAAAAAAGGAGAGCTCTTTCTTAGAGCAAAATAATTTTTAAAAATATTACCTTTTCCTAAGAGAAGGGAAACATTATCTGGCAGAATAAGAGATTCAGGTTTTCCCCTGAATTTCTCATAAAATCTTAAACTATAAAGTAAATACTGGGCTATGATATCAACTGGATGAATCACCATTAAACCTGGAATTAATTTTATCATATTTAGGAACCATCACAAATATAAAAATCATATGTAAGCTATCATTTATAAACCATAGTAGGTATTAAAGTAGATATTAAAATCACATATAAGTTTCTAACTTATTTTGTGTATCATGAAATACTACAGATGAAGAGAATAAAGAGGCACTCTTAAGAGAGACATTTCCAATGACTTCCCATAATTCAAGCAATTTAAAGGTTTAGAATTTTCAACAGCAAAGATGCTTCACAAAAATGTTACATATATAAGAGTAGATGCAGTTTGACAAATGGAATTGGTCAAAGCACCTAGTAATCCAAAGTAAGAAATGAGGGTGAGGTTTAGATGAACTAGAGAACCCCTGAATTAAATGAGCGTATCTCTCCGGTGAACCTTATGAGCTTACATTATAAGGATCCTTTGATTCACTCCAGCAATCCAGAATTATTAAAGCATTCAGCAAAGTACTAATTTTATTTGAAATTACTTGGACCTTACATCTGCTGAATGGTCATAGCCTATGTTTTTATTAGTTTTGAATTAACACAGATGACCTTCTTAGATATACTAGAGGTTAGCAGTCTATTTAAAAGTTACTTTTTAATAAGAAATTCCACATTTCTCTCAAATAAACTGTAGGTTCTTAACATGTACAAGTAACGCCCAGAGTCTCGCCAGCTTCACTGAGGACAGGCCATTGTATGATGCATCCTTCCTACAGCCATATTACCGCCACCGCCCTCCTTCTGCCCACACTTTTTATACACAGTGAGTCCTCACATAATGCCAGTTCATTCAATGTCATTTTGCTATAATGTTGATAAGATGCTGCAGGAGCTTAACTGTTGTTCATACGTTAGCCTGTGGTACAACTGGTTTTGTTACATGTCGTTTCACCAATGTTCCAAGAATCCACTGACGTCAGGTGAGGACTGACTGCACACGTATGCAGTGCCATCAGCTCCTGCGCAGCAGTGATTCATCTGCTGCCCACACCCCTCCTTCTGAGAGCCACGGCCATGAGGGGATTTGGAACTATGTGACCCTAGGGAAGGTCCAGTCTTGGCCAACCCTTCACAGGGGACACTCAGCAAACAACTATAGTTCTGCACTGGGGACGAAGGGTAGATCTGGGAAACTTCAGGCATGTTTCAGCACATTGTAAGGAAGAATCTAAACTCTTAGCCATTCAACATGCCTCAGAAAATATTGTTACCTTATGTTTCTCTGTCTGTCTCTCTCCCCTTCTTGCTCCCTCTCTAAAATCAATAAACATATCCAAGTGAGGATTAAAAGAAAAAAAGAAAGTATCGTTGCCTTCACTAGCATTTTCAAGTGAATGACCATTTTTGTCTTAGATGTCAGAGATACTTATTGATTCATCTACTGAGGGTTATACAAGGTAACTGCTAAAGTTCTTTTCAAGTCCAAGATTATATTTCATAATATTTAGTCCTTTGATTCAGAAAACTATTATCCCTTTCTTCACACAGAAAGTCATTTGCCAAATGTGGGTAGTGAGACGGTGCGTTAGGATGTGCAGTTGGGCTGCAGTATATACAGAGTGCACCTCAAGTAAAGCTCCGTGATGCAAAGTCACGGGCAAGCACAACAACAGAAAGTCCTAACATCTTTACTTTAGATGCTCAGCCTTGGGCAAAAATCTTGTCTCCCAAAGTCTTGATAAATCTATCTATAAAGTGAAGGGGTTAGACAACATTACTTGTTGAATTTTTTTGAATGATCACTATATTTCAGGCCCTGAATATACAAAATGTAAAAATATATCTTCAAAGTACTTAGAGTCAAGTTACATGTTCTGCAATAGAGCCCAGTGGGTGATGGCATTTCAGGCAAGCTCTCCTGGAGGGGGTGAACTCAGAATCTGAAAAAGATAAGGACTGAGTCAGGGAGCTTAAGACCACGACGGGTACAAATCCAAGGCCTGGCATGGCTGCAAAATATTGGTGGGTGATTATGTGTGCAATGGGACTAGAGTAATGGAGAGAAATGATGGAGAGTCCTTTTGAACATTCAACTCCTCTCAATATTTGTGCTCCACTGACTCTAAAAAATTCATTCATTTTTCACATTCTCACTTATAATGTTGTTTTGAGTTTTTCTTTTTGGCCTCTGAAGCTCTCCAAACCTCCACCTTCCTTACAGTGATTGCTCACAGGAGACTCAATATATTAAATGCTGGTCCCCTTCCCTCCTAGGAGAGGGTACAGAGTTAAAACTGCAGCATGAGACTCTGAGCAAGTAAGTGCCCATTAGCTTTTTGCATAAACAAGTCCTGGCCTCTTGCCTCCACTCCATACCACAAAGCTTCTGTAGCTTCCCTCTACTTCCTCTCAATCTACATACTTCAAATTGGTCTAAATGGGGAACTGTTACCATACTTAAGGGACATCAATGTGAAATGGAGTCTTTAACTGGGAAAAATACTGTTTTAACACCCTCTCAGCTTCCTTGGAACTGGTGCTCAAAGCAGCAATGAGGAGCTGAAATTCGGTGGCTTAAAACACAAATACAAGTAAAATCAAAGCTAGTTGCTAAGTCTGCAGTTCCATGTCGTGGGCTTTTTCTGAGTGCTCTCTGCAGCTGCTTTATATTGCTGCCTCGTTTCAGACAGAATGTTCCTGTGTTTACTCACTGCTTACTAAGTGGCAGCACTAACTTCATAACGCCATTTACAGGAAGTATCTACCAATGTGGCTAGGGTAGGCACAGCTCACGAGGCACAAGGTGTGCTATGGAGCATTTCTGTGCCAAGGGCGCTAATTAATGAGAGTGTTTAAATGGGCACTTGACAAATAATCACAGGGACCTCATTCATTTCAGAGCCACTAAGTGTGAGTATCCGGCAAAAATCAACACACACTGTTTTCATCCAGCACAAAGAGTAGCAAATTCTCCAAACCCCATGTGAAAAATGAATCTTTTCATCAACCCTGCTAAAGGCTGTGTATTTGAGAACAGTCCCTTTTCTTTGATTCCAGTTCATTCTGATGGCTTAAATATGTGTGGTGAGGTTCAAGGTCTACATCAGGTGAAGTGGTTTCCTGTGAGTGGGGGGAAGAAAAGAGTCATTTGTCCCATCACTAGAATGTAGTGGCACTAGAAAGAAGAGAAGGAAAACAAATGGGCTATGTGTGTAACTCTCTTTAAGCAGCATTTACATAATTAGACCTAGGTAAAAAATGGCTATATATCAAATGATTGTTTTTGGAAGAAGAAGAGAATGGTATTGAGATCTTTCTTTACTGGACACTTTTAAGTAAAATATGCTTCAAGTCTACAGAAAATATATAATGGCATTTGTAAGTAAAAATTAATTCATAATATAGGCTATCCTCTTGAGAAAGTTATCAAATATTTTTGCACTTCCTCAATAAACTGTCACATTGGATGCATTTGACTTTAAACAAGACAATTCTCTCATTAACAGAGGAGGAAATTACAGAGTAACTTTTACTTATAAGTCACTAGATATTGGTGATAATTCCCTTGAACTTTCTCTGTCCTCACTACTGAGACGCACAATAGCATATGGATTATAGCACAAACTTTGGAGTCATGTAGAGCTGGGTTCAAATCCTGCCTCCACTCATGTATCGTCACAAGTAGACAGAAAAACACAGTTTAAAGTAGCTGAAGCAATAAAAGGAATGTTGTTTGTTCATATAATTAAAAACTTCCAGCATAAATAAAACTTTGTACCTTTTAACCACCATCTCCCTACTTTCCCCATTCCCTGCCCCACAGCAACAATCTTTCCTCTTCTGCTTCTGTGAGTTTGATTTTTTAAGGTTACACATATAAGTGAGATCACTGGTATTTG
>PVKM010030933.1:0-17053 GCA_004027735.1 Carollia perspicillata | reverse complement strand
AAATCAGAACTTATCTCCCAACGAATGAACACCCATCAAGAACCCTTCCTCATTCTCAAGCCAATGCACTTCCTGCCAGGACTCTGGCTGGACCCCCTTTTCACTCCTCTCACATGAACATAGCTTCCCCAAACCTCTGTGGACTCACCTGCTGCTTGCTACACTTCATGTTTCCCAAATTATAGTTCCTTGATTTCTGGTCATTTGAGCTTGCCTCAGTACACCTCTTGATTTAGGTTTACGATGTAGGCAGAATAGATCAATGTGACATTTGTGTAAGACATTCTGTGGGGAAAATCCAGATTTGGGGTTGAGCAATTTTGTAAGGGGACCTACAAAATTTGACTACATAAAAAACGATGTCCTTAAGCTATATAGTTTACAACTAGAAATACATGAATGTGCCTCTGTTTGGTAGATCTTCTGAGATCTAGATAAAATGAACAATGGTAAAATATGATCCATGGTGAGATTCAGATGGAATTACAGTTTAGTAAGCAAATGTTTTCATATTGACCACAGTGATTTTTTCCACTACATTTTAAAGGAATTCTGAGACAGAAGAGAATGTTGAGGAGCTCTGGAATATTCCTATCTGAAATCTCACCTCAGATAAACTTCTAGGGAGGAACACTCCATTTGGAATTCCAGCTTCATCACTAATAGGCTGTGACCTTAGGTAAGACATGTAGCATTCCTAGGCCCCTTTTCAACTGTCATGATGCTATGCTATCATCTCTTCCTTCTATGGACCCCTGGTGCTTACCAGGTAGGGTGCCCAGTGTTTTTTCCCTGCCTCTCAGGCCACCTCACCCAGAGAGTTCTGAGCACCCATGTGAACCTCACACTAAAGACATGGTCATTTGCAGGCTGAAAGAATGGGAGGTGTCACTAACTTTAGTGGCTAAAAATGATGTCAACTTTTTAATTAACAATTTGTATGAGCAATTCCCAAACTTGCTGGCTTTATGACTATGCAAAAATCATTAAGGACCACAAAAATCTTTTGCTGTATGAGTTACATATATCAAAATTTACATTATTGGAAATTGAAGCTGAGAACTTCTAAAATTACCTATTTATTAATTTGTTCTCTAATTTTGTTCTCTAAAAGTATATTGTAAAAATGATATGCTTCATATGAAAAACAATGTTTTCCAATTAAAGATATCTAGTTAGAAGAGTGTTTGTTTTTTTTAACAAGTTATGTGTTTATTTATTTATTTATTTAAAAGCTCTGAAGATTTTTTTACAAATGTCTATAACATCTGGCTCAATAGAGGACACCAGGATCCTCATATCTGCTTCTTCATATGTATCCTCTGGAAAAGCCCATAGTAACCTTATAAAACAATGAGAGTAAAAAGAAAAAATAATTTCTTAGTATCATTATCAAAATGTTTTTTACCTCTTTGGGCATACAAAGGGTTTTGGAGATACCCAGGTGTCCCAGACTTCATTTTGTAATAGCTGTTCTCTATATGATGGAGTAGGTAGTCTACAGTATAGGAATATATTGTGCATAAATATATATTTATATATAAATGTTTATGTACAAGTATATACATATTATCAAAGGGTTATATAGTTACATTAATTTGGGTGAAAAGTGGCTGTTTGTAAAGATTTTTATTTTTTCTTAGAATGACCATGAAAACAGGATCTAACACAAAGGATTCCCTTGCATCAAACATTTTCCTGAGAGTTTTGCAAATGTTATTTTATCTATTTCTCAAAACAACCCTATAAAATTGTGCCACTGATTTTATTGTACCATTTAACAAGTAAGAAGATTGGGCCTTGGAGTACAAAAGTAACTTGCACAAAGTCACACCAGTGGCAGACAGTAGACGAGTGCCTGTTCCATTCTAAGTTTTTTGCTGTGTGTTAATAACACTCATTCCCCATGTAAGCTATTCCTCCCCAGAGTTCAGTCCTAATGCTTAGAGGAGTAGGTCATCTCTGCCTGAGTCCAGGGATGCATTCCACCAACCTGACCACATGGCCGATTCAGGTCAGTGAGAAGCCTGATGTCGGCTGCATTTGAACCTGGGGGTTCTGATAGGGTTTAGCTACAGGCAGGTGGTTATGATTGTGACATTAAATTAAAACTAGTAGAGAAAGAGGGGCAGAAAGATGAATAAAGACTTTACTAATAAATGCTAAAATTATTACAATGTGATTTTCATTCAATGTTATTTAAGATTAAGAACAGCATGTTCTCAAGACCTCTTTCCATAAATAGGGTCAGACTGACAGATGGTAAGTTCTTAAAGAAAGTGAGCCTTTCTTTTCTGAGGCTCAGACCCTTATTTGTGGTGAGAATTGTCCCTCAGTTCTGGCAACACGCTTTTGGGACATAACATATTCAAACTAGTCTATTATCTCACAGAGAAGGAAGGTTGTGCATAGTTTGGTTGGATCATATACCTTTTATCAGTCCCATGAATAGTTACTGTAAGCTTTTACATTCCTAAGAGGAAGAAAGAGGAAGGGAAAATATTTTAAACCAAATATGAACTGAAAACAACCAAAAGCCAAGGAGCAAGCAGAACAAGAGAAATATCAAAGAGAGACTTTCATGTTTTCAAATGTTCAGAACTGCATGACCAGAATGTTCTGCTAATCAGCATTCTGCAGAACCAGGTGCAGATGATTAGTCTACATAATGCCCATCCTGAACCATTACAGTGAGGATTATGGTGAAACCTCAGCTTGGGTCAAGTGTCTTTGGCTCTGATAACTTCAGTTTAAACATTCTTGACTTACATACCAATAATATACTCAGACAAAGTGGTTATCTGCACTTCAATCTTTCCCAGCATAGTCATAGGAAAAAAAAAAAAAATGGAAAAAAACAAAAGGACCAGGACAGGCTAATGGTGTGAGATGTGTGAAGAAATAGTAGAAAATCCTTGGGCACAGGCAACCTCTTCAGACAAAGCTGGAGGTAATGACTGTGATTTGCTTGAGAGGACAAGGATTGAGCAGTGGCCTGTGAACCAAAATGTTACTGATTTGAGTCCTGTCAAGGCACAATGCTGGGTTGCAGGCCAGGTCCCTGGTTGGGGATGTGCATGAGGCAGCTAACTGATGTTTCTCTTTTACATCGATGTTTCTCTCCCTCTCTTATCTCTCTTCCCTTCTTTTTGAAAACAAATAAATAAAAATTTTAATTCTTTTTTAAATTTGATCCTCTTTCTAAAAAAAGTAACAAAGAATTAGCAAGTGGTAACAGAAGAGGTGTGAAGCAAGCTGTGAAAACAGCCCAGTGATACTGGGCTATCATGATTTGCAATCCTAATGAAGCATATTTTCTACCTTTATGATGAGCCAGATTCAGTGTTATTACCACAGTTGAACAATCTTGTAGGAAACCTAGACTAAACGAGATGCATTTAAGTCACATATGATCAAAACAAAGCCATCCTACTAAGAATATTTATTTTCCCTAGTGTGGTTTCCTCTTTGTCAATATTTGTTACCCAATTAGGTAATTGAATGATTATAATATAGCCGAGTAAATATATTTTGTAAACTGTCAATTAAGTGGTAATTTAGTTAACGGTCCACATAAACAAGTGTGCCTCTCATCTCATTACTCAGCGTCATTATGTTCACCTGCACTCACCATTTATGTTGTAATTGTGCGTTACCTCTCCCTTTCTCTCTCTCCTACTGCATATGAACACATTGACCTATGCCCTTTTTCATAAGAAGGCCCAATACTTACTGAGTGTTCAATTGTTTGCCAGATTCTGTTTTAAGTGCCAGATCAATTATTTAACTTAAACCTCATAAAGGCTTATAACATGGGTACTTTTAGTATTCTTATTTTAGCAGTACAGACATTTAAATACATAGATTCACTTGCCTAAGTTCGAGAAGAAAGCTAAGGAGAGAAGTAAACCTGAGGTATAAACCCAGGCAGGCTGAGCCCAGCAGTCCTGCTCAGATCTCTGTGCTGCTCCAGCTATGAAGGCTCTGTGTTAGTTATGACCAGGAATACTATGAGTTAAAGTTTACTGTGTGCTTATTGTGTGCTGGGAATGGACAGCAAGCCCTTTATATTTAGTAACATTTATTTTTTACAAACCTAAGAGGTAACTACTAATATTATCCCTATTTTGTAGATGAGGAAGAAAGCAAAGAGGTAAGTACAGGGGCAGGGATAGAACCCTGGCTCTCTGGCTGAAGAGTTCACAGCACTGACCACGTGTGATATGCTGTGATCCCAAGAGCATGATGCATGGGGCTGTAACAGTTGGTCCTACCTCCAAACAACAGACACTTACTGAGCTCTTCCTACAGCATTGAGACTGCATAGTCATCAATGATCACACTTTATTTTTACCCGGATAGAAAAGGTATTAGGCACCTGAGCTCACAGATGAGGCTCAGCTGGAGTGGAGAGTTAAGCACTTTTGGGTTGAGTTTCTCTGTAAAGAAGTAAAAGAGGGAAATGGATATGATTTTCAGTGCCTGATAAAAGGAAGTGCACCTGAAAAGATTTAATTTTTTTCTCAGCCCTGAAAAATATTCCAAAAACATATTTTAAAAACAAATATGTTCTCTTTCCCACACCTTACCAGGCTCAAGGACAGTTTAGAAATGGGTACAAGTATCTGAGGCACAGCTCTCAACTGGTTTTATTCTTCATACTCCAAGGCTTCCAGGTTTCCTCTCTCCATGGATCTAGGAGTTTGGTAATTATTAAGTTAGCATCAGCCACATAACAGAAAATATGCCAGGGGCTGAGGACAAATATGTGAATGGCACCCATGGCTCCTGCTCCCCTGCAATTTATTGCTTGACAGTGGCCAATAAATAGGCATAGGACATTTGAGTGACACTGTTCCATTTCACCCTCAACCAAGTTTTACTTAAATTTGGTGCTCAAATCCAAGTGTTCCTCATTTATATCTCAACAAGAGAAGACTGGCTACCTCCCAGCATCAGCACAGTGTCCAGTATGTGGTAGGTATTCGATTCATGTCTGCTGAGGAGGACAAGTGGCTGGATATGAATGAGAGGAGATCAGAAGAGAGGAAGGGAAGGAGGGGAAAATAAGACAGACAGAAAAGACTGAAGACAAATAACAACAGGAAGGCATGCAGGCATTCTAGGCTGGTGAACACCTGAGGTTCAGGCTCTCCCAATTTGGGGAGTAAAGTCATCTCAAAGAAAGTGAAAAGTAAGAGAAAAACATGGAAAGATTCCTTGAGTCAGATTGTGGACTGTCTTAATGAAAGTCAAAGGAGTTTATGTGTTTGGCTATTAAAGTTTTTTAAAAACGTATTTTATTGATTATGGTATAACAGTTGTCCCATTTTCCCCCTTCACTCCTCTCCACCCTGCACACCCCCTCCCACCACATTCCCCTCCTTTAGTTCATGTCCATGTGTCATGCTTATAAGTTCTTGGCTTCTACATTCCTATACTATTCTTACCCTCCCCCTGTCTATTTTCTACCTACCATCTATGCTACTTATTATTTGTATCTTTCCCCCTCTCTCCCCCTCCCACTCCCCTGTTGATAACCCTCCATGTGTTCTCCATTTCTGTGGTTCTGTTCCTGTTCTAGTTGTTTGCTTTGTTTGCTTTGTCTTTGTTTTAGGTGTGGTTTGCTTAGGTGTGTGTTAGGTGTGAACTGTGCATCTGATAGGTTGGCTATCTCTTCATTGCTTAGTTGTATTTTCTTTGGAGCTTTGATCTGTTTTTTCATTTGGGCCATTTTTTTTTTTTTGTCTTGACATGCTTGTTATGGAGTGAGGGGCAGAGCCTTAGGTGTTTACCGGGTCAGGGCAACCCACATCACTGGGTTGGGACACTGTATGTGGGGCAAGGGCCCAAGAGGGAACAATGGCACTTGCTCTGCTCTCTGCCAGATTTTAGTCACTTCCTCCACTTCCTGTAAACAAATTGGGCCCTTTTGGTGCCAATTCCCATGTGGCTGGGTCTGTGTACATCCTGGGACCCTGTGGGTCTCTCCAACAAACTCTCCTGTGAATCTGGGAGTTTCTTCTGGCACCTAAACCCCCACAGGTGTTTTTAATTGATGGTTTGAGGCTTTATATTCCTGTGCTGGGACCCTGGGTTGTGCAGTCTGTCTCGCTCCCCAGTTTTGCCTGGTTTATCTGCATGCAAATGTGGGACCGCCTGGCCCACCAGCTGCCTTGTGCGCCTCACCCTTCCACAATCCGTGGCCTGCCATTTTGCACACCAGGTGTCTGCCAGCTGCCCTGCTCTGAGTTCTCTCCGTCCCAGCTCCCCAACTCCCCACTCCTACTGATCTGGATGAATATGTCTACTTTAACTCCTTGGTTGTCAGACTTCCATATAGTTCAAATTTCTGTCAGTAGTGGTTGTTTTTTTGTTTTTAAATTGTTCTTGTTCTTATTTTGGTTGTACTAGGAGGCACAGTGTGTGTAACTATGCCTCCATCTTGGCCAGAAGTTCTGGCTATTAAAGTTTAAAAAAATTTTTTTCAATTACAATTTACATTTAATATTATCTTATATTAGTTTCAGTTATACAGCATAGTGGTTAGAGAATTATATACTTCACAAAGTGTTTCTTCCTGATATTTCCTGTACCCACCCATGCCCATACATAATTATTACAATATTATGGACTATATTCCTATGCAGTACTTTATATTTCTAACTATTCTATAACTACCATTTTGCACATCTTAATCTTTTTCTCTTTTTCACCCATCTGGTGACCCCATCCCTTCTGGCAACCATCAGTCTGTTCTCTGTATCTATGAGTCTGTTTCTATTTCATCTATTTATTTATTTTGTTCTTTAGTTTCCACATATAAGTGAAATCATATGGATTTATCTTTCTCCAGCTGACTTATTTCACTTAGCATAATACTATCTAGGCCCATTTATACTCTCATAAAAGCTTATGATTATATTCCTTTTTATGCCTGAGTAGTTTTCCATTGTATAGAAGTTGGTTTTAACTTAGAAACTGGGGAACTACTGAAAACTTTTAAACAGAGTTATAAAAAATTAGAATTATGCTGTGGGAAAAATGACACAAACTCCACAAGAAGAAAAATTTGTTTTGTCAGTGATGCATCCTAAGCACCTAAAACAATGCCTAACACACAGTAATCACTTCGTAGATATGCTATTGAATGAAAAGATGCATTTGCTCTGAAAAGTCACCATGGAGTGAGAAGAGTTGGCAGTTTCTTCTGACAATAAATTTTACCAAATTCTTGCACAGATATGAGACTAATTTTTCAGCCATACTTCTGCAATGAACAGTTAAAGTCATCATGGTCTTGGACACTGAAGAATAAAATTGAGGAAGATACAAATAAGTGGGAACATATAAGCCATGTTCATGAATTGGAAGAACTAACATCATTAAAATGTCCATACTACCCAAAGCAATCTATAGATCCCATGCAATCCCTATTAAAATACCAATGACATATTTCACAGATCTAGAACAAATATTCCAAAAAAAGAGCCTGAATGGCCTCAGCTATCTTGAGAAAGAAGAACAAAGTTGGAAGGATCACAATACCTGATACTAAATTATATATTAAAGCCACTGTAATCAAAGCAGCCTGGTACTGGCATAAGAACAGACATATAGATTAGTGGAAGAGAACAGAAAGCCCAGAAATAAACACACACCTTTATGGTCAATTTAATATTTGACAAAGTAAGCAAGAGCATAAAATGGAGTACAGTCAGTTTTTTTAATAAGTAGTGTTGGGAAAACTGGACTAGTACATGCAAAAAAATGAAACTAAATCACCTTCTTACACCACAAACTTCTTAAACTCAAAGTATATAAAAGACTTAAATCTATGTCATGATACCACAAAAATGGTAGAGGAAAACATAAGCAGTAAAATTTCAGATATCTTGTATAGCAACATTTTTGCCAAAATACCTTCTTGGCAAGGGAAAAAAGAAAAAAATAAACATCTGGGACTACATCAAATTAAAAAGCTTCTGCACAACAACAACAACAACAAAAAACCATCAACAAGATGAAAAGGGAACCCACTATATTCAAGAACCTATTTTCCAATGATGCATAGGATAAAGGTTTAATTTACAAAATATAGCTCCTTTCTTTTTAGTAGTGAATGATATTCCAATATATGAATGTACTATGATCTATCTAAAAGTGGGAAATTGTTAATAAAAATCTATTAAATAAAGTTCTTTAATAAAATTAAAAATATATATATAAGGTCTGTCTGAAAAAGTCCAGCCATTGTTAATACATTGAGGACAATTTGCATGACATTGATGTAACCTGGCAGCCTACGAGAGTGGATTGGAATGCACATGCACAAACAATGATGACTTCATTGTACTTAGTCAGTGGGGGCGGTAGACACTGTTGAGTGAGCATGTGTACTGTGTGACAATCACATTCAACATGACTGACAGAGTACAACAATGAAACTGTATCAGATCTTGTGTTAAGCTGGAATATTCCTCCATGGAAACTATTTGGATAATTCAGAAGGCTTCAGCTATGTGTAATTGGTGATTGACAACTTTATCACAACAATGTGCCTGCTCATGCATCATGTCTTATGCAGAGTTTTTTTTGGCAAAACATCAAATCGCCCAGGTGACTCGGCCCTCCTACACCCTGTATTTGGTGCCCTGTGACTTCTGGCTTTTTCCAAAATTAAAATCACTTCTGAAAGGGAAGAGATTTCAGGCCATCAGTGAGATTCAGGAAAATACAACAGGGCAGCTAATGGCAAATGGGAGAACTGTATGAGGTCCCAATGTGCCTACTTTGAAGGGGACTGAGTTGTCATTGTCTTACATACAATGTTTCTTATATTTTGTGCCTTCTTTAATAAATGTCTCAATTTTTCATATTACATGGCTGGATACCTTCTGGAAAAATTGTATATAAAGAATTTATACAACTCAACATTAGGAAGACAAACAATACAATTTAAAAATGGGCAAAGGATCTGAATAAACATTTCTCCAAGGAGGATGTAAAGATGGCCCATAGACACATGAGAAGAATGCTCAACATCACCAATCATCAGAGATGCAAATTAAAACCACAATGAGATTTCACTTCATACCTGCTAAAATGGCTGTCATTAATAAATCAACCAACAACCAGTGCTGATGAGGATGTTGTGAAAAGGGATCCCTAGTGCACTATCGGTGGGAATGCAGACTGGCAGAGCCACTGTGGAAAACAGTATGGATTTCCCTTAAAAATAAAAACTGGAAGTGCATTTTGACCCAGCAATTCCACTTCTGGGACTATATCCTAAAAATCCCAAAACACCAATTCAAAAGAATATGTGTACCTCTATCTCATAGCAGTGTTATTTACAAGATCTGGAAACATCCTAAGTGTCCATCGGTAGATGAGTAGATAAGAAAGCTGTGGTACATTTATACAATGGAATACTATGCAGCAGTAAAGAATAAGGAACTCTTATATTTTACAACATCATAAATGGACCTGGAGATTATTGCTATATTATGCTAAGTGAAATAAGCCAGTTAGTGAAAGGCAAATACCATATAATCTCACCTATATGTGGAATATAATGAGAAAAATAAACTAATGAGCAAAGTTGAATCAGAGGCATAGAAACATGGAACAGACTGACAGCTGTCAGAGGGGGTCGGGAACATGGAAACTTGTGGAAAGAAGGTGAAAAGATTATCCTGAGAATATATACTTATAACTTGTGGATAGGTACAACAGTCAGGATTGTTTGAGGGAGTAGGAGTGAGCTGGTTGGAGGTTGGCAAAGGGGGAAAAATTGAGACAACTGTAATAGCATAAACAATAAAATATAAAAAAGTATAATTAAAATTAAAAAATAAAAATAAGATTATCTTGGTCTTTCCTCATTCAAAGGAAGAACCTAGTAATATATGTAAGATAGTCAGGAGTGAAGCAAAAAAAATACTAATTTAAGAAACATAATTTTGTTAAATTTATATTACCCTGAAAGATTTTGACACTGCTGGCAAATTTTGGTAGCTGAAGTTTTCTGAAAGATACACATACAACACAAAAATATTTCTCACAACTTAAAGGGCAATTACTTTTATAAATAACTATTGTACAAGTCTGGGCCTGGGATCTAATGGGTTCTCACACAAGATGGGTGTTAAAGCCAACAGACCTTGACTCCTGGTTTTCTTTAATCCTTTGATCATGTCCTGTGATTTTGCTCCAAGTAATTTTGCTTTGACAACTTTTTTGTGTTCTAACAGAGGAACTTAATTGGCTAGGCTTATTCAGTGACTCTTAACTTTTTTCTCCTTTACCTCAATTATGATGAGTGATGTTCAAATTTGGAACACATTCACATGGACCTATCTCTTCTATGGTTACGTACAATTCTCAAAGTACAACCAAAGATATCATCTTTTTTTTTCCCTTTCAGGAAAGCATATATGCTATGGATTGAATATTTGTTCCCCCAAATTTATATGTTGAAACCCTAATCTTCCAAATTAGGAGAATTAAAAGATGGGGCCTTTGGGAAATAATTGGGTCACGAGGTTGAATAGTGAATAGGATTAGTGCTTTTATCAGAAGAGACACCAGAGAAATTACCTCATTGCTGGCCATGCAGGGATACAGCTAGAAGGTAGCTGTGTACAAGCCAGTATGCTGGCCTTTGCCAGGCATTGAATCTGCTGGCTCCTTGATCTTAGACTTCCCAACCTCCAGATGGTGAGAAATAAATGTCTGTTGTTTAACCTACCCAGTCCATGGTGTTAGTTGTAGCAGCCAGAGCTAAGACACATATACTAATAAATTTTAGTGGGAATAACATCATAGGGATAAACTTGAATAATTTCTAATTTTTGATCATTCATCACAGCCATGTGTTGCTTAATGACAGTGTTATGAAATTTTGACATGTGAACATCATAAAGTACACTTTCACAACCTAGATGGTACAGCCTACTTCTTACGTAGGCTGTATAGCATATCTGTTGCTTTTGGGCTACAAACCTGTACAGCAGGTTACTGTACTGACTACTGTATGTAGGTGTAGAATAGCGCAAGTATTTATGTATCTAAACATATCTAAATAAAGATAATAGTACCATAAAAATATGCTACTACTTTTTACTCCCTATTTTCTTAATAGGTACATAAATGTTGACTTTGGTTGTTACCATAGTAGAAATTAAATTCCAAACAGAACCACTGGTTAAGGTGCATCAGTAGACTGAAAAGGACTTAAGCTCCTTAAGGGCAAAATTCTGCTCACTTTGTATCTCCTCAGATGTCTCCTCCCTACCCCTGTTCTTCATATGGCATTAAACAGTAATTTAAAAAGTGCTTTCTGAGTAATGGCCTGAAGTAGTTATTCATATGCTCTTTATAAAAGCAAGGTAAGGCCAGAATAAATTTCACTATCTTTGAGATTATTTAAAATTTCAAGCAGACAGAAAACTGTACTTGAAAAACAATTAAAATAAAAAAAATGAAATTTCAAGCCAAGTGGGCTTGATTACTTATTTCATAAGTAGACATTCTGATGTTAAATGTATCCACTAAGAAATGAGAACTAGTTTAAGATAGCTCAACTATACTAGAACATTCGGCAAACTTCATATTCAATAGAAATGCTAAACAACCTATTAATGTAATTACCCTAGCTGATGGCAGCTACACTCATTTTGAATATCACTATGGAAACCATACAAACTGACCTTAGTGAAACATAATGGGGATTTTAAAAAGTACATTCTAGGGATGAGGAAGATGGTGGCCAAGTAGGTGGGAGCTGAGTCTACTTGCTCTTGCCCCCAACTCAGATTCTCAGCTGATCTTCTGACAAATAGCCTGAATAATCAACAGAGTATTAGCTAATATAAAGTTTGGAAGCCAAAGAGTACAGAATATGCTTCACAATGGGCAGTAAGATTTTATAGGTTGAAAGGGAAATACCCTGCACCTGCAGCTGTGGAAAGACTAGTCAGAAATACCAGCTTTGTGGCTCCCTCCTCTCCCAAGACAGAGAACACCCAGACCTGGTCTGGGAGTGACTTGGGAAGACATACAAAGTTGGGGATATCTAGGATACACATACACAGTGAACAGCACACCCACAGATGCAGTGCCAAATGCCAACTGGGAGAGTGCCAGGGAGAGAGAGACTCTATTTCCCAAAAGGCAAAAGGATCAGGGGCCACACCTGGGTCAGGTGGAGTCAGGCTGAGTCCAGCCATGACTGAGAGACTTGGCTTTTTGGAGAGGTGTTGTGTGTGGAAAACTAGACAGTGACTCAGTACTGCAGTGGGGATGCCACAGAGAGACTTTTTAAAAGAGGAGTTGAAGCATGCCAGGCAGGGACCCACTGCATGCCTGCCCTACCAACAAAGGGACAAGATTGAAAACACAGTTTTCTCCCACTGAATACAGAGATACTGGTAGAGAGATCAGACAGTTGCATAGCAAGGAGATTTCTGGGCCTCAGCCTGGTGTAGCTAGCAGGCTAGGGCTGCATAGAACACAGAGTTCAGGACTCTGTCTTCTGAGAGAGCAGTGGGCTGGGAAATAGACGGGCAAGAATTGAGCACCTAAGATTATTTACAGCCATTCAGAGCCTCCTTCCCAGGTAGATTTCAAACCTCTGGGAAAGGAAGGACTAGCCCCCACCTCCTGCAGTATTGCAAGAATTGCATCCAATGGGGAAGCTCTACAAAACAAGCAGGACAGGCTCAGGAACCCCCTGCAGGTTGCATACCTACAGGAGAATGACAGCAAGAGATATACCAAAAGGGCCCATTTTGAACTTCTCTCAGGGAGACAAAATACATTGGTTCCTAGGGCCCTATTCCACTGAAGCCAGTAAGGCAGGGAGATCAGAAACCGGTGCAGTTAGGGGGAATCAGGACCCCACCCAGCCTCAGCCCTTACACATAATTGCCATCAGCATCAGGCAAGAAAGAGCTGACCCTTTTACATAGCTTGACCCCTCCCTTGAAAGGGACAATTATTTCATTAGAAAGTATACATTATTGAAAATAAGTTGGGACAGACCAAGATGGGTGATACAAGGGTAGGGGAACATAACCACCATTTTCCCAGAAGTCTGAATAGTGCCTTCCCCAGGGAGACCCATGGTTCCCAACCTCCCAATCTCAATAGAAGCACCCTCTAGAGACAGGTGAAGGTGATACATGTGGTGCTGCCAGAAGTTGGGTGACCCGCCACTGGATGTTGAGCTGATAAAAAGCCAGAGGTGGATCCAGAAGGAGAAGACGGAAGGCACAAGAATTCATCTCATGCTCTGCTGAGATGAATTCCACCCCATTCCTCTTCAGAACTGCATTATCTTTTCTCTCACAAAGGCTTTTAACATTTCTTCTTTTTCTTCATTTGTATTTCAACTAATTCATTATTTTCGTCTTTTATTTTTTATTCTCTTTATATAGATCTTTATATATTTTTAATTTTATTTTTATTTGAAATCTCACATTGTAGCCTTCACTTGTCTTATTCAATTTTACCTCCTTCTCCCTTTTTCTTATTTTTGTTTTAAATTTTATTTTTCCCCTTTCTATGCCCTCTTCCTATTTCTTACCCTTATTATTTTTCCTCCCTTTACCCTCTCAAAATCATCTTTCTTTCTTTCATTTAGTCACCTCACATTCTTTTCCCCTTTCTTATAATATTCTTATTTTCTTTCCACCTTTATTAATCATTGCTGTGTGGCATGGATATTGTTGTTACTGCTGTTTTTATTCAATTTTATTCCTATTTGTTCACTATTTTTTTTATTTCAAATCTCATAGGTTACTCTCCCCATCTCACTATATTTTGCCTTCCTCCTGCCCTTGGTTATTTAAGTATGGAATGTTATTTTTTTTCTTCTCTTAGCCTGGACTCTATTCCTTACTCTTATTTTTTCTCTCCCTCCATCCTCTCAAAATCATTTTTATTCACTGTAGACATTTAACATTCTCATTTCTTTTATACTATTCTTATACACCTTTACACCTCTCTTTACACCTTTTTTAATCTTTCCTCATCTGTTTTTGTTATTGACCCAGTTGTGGTTTTTCTTCAATTTTGTTTCTATTGGTTCACAATTTTTTCAAACCTCATATTATGTTCTTTTTATTACTCTATTTTGCCATTGCCCTTACCTTTTTTACTTATGTTTTAAATTTTGTGTTCTTCCTTTCTTCACCTTGTTTCTATTCTCTACTCTTTTTATTTCTCTTCCCTCTTTCCTCTAAAAATCTTTTTTGTCTCCTTTAGTCATCTCATATTCTATTTTCTTATCATGTAATATTCTTTATCTCTTTCCACCATTATTTATCTTTGCTCAGTTGCTGCTGATATTCCTGAAGCAACTGAGCAAGGGGCATTTTTGCTGGTGTGAATTTGATTTTCTGGGTACTTTTTCTTTGTTCTTCCAGCACCCATACAACAGCAGATAAGACATTGTGGGGGTTGTGACTCTCAGTCAGCCAGCCAGAAGGGAGAACCCACCAACAAATGAGCCATCAATAAGCAAAGACCAAGTACAGCAACAGAGTCCACACAAACTAAATAAAGGACATCTCTAGAGCATCTAGATCAAATCAGAGAGATTGTGCCAGAGTCCCACAGATCTTCTATCACAGAAATCCACCCCATGAGGACAGGCGGTCAAAGCAGAGCTATCTGAGACATAGAAACAAACAAAGACAGTCAGATAAAATGGGGAGACAAAGAGATTACCCCCAATTGAAAAGAAAAAAGGAATCCCCAGAAAAAGAGCTAAATGAATTTGAAGCAAGCAGTCTATCAAACATGAAGTTCAAAATAATGATTATAAGGATGCTCAAGGAACCCAGTGAGAACTATAATGAACTATATGGGAACTAAAGAAACTTAGTGGAAACTACAGCAACATGTAAAAGGACATGGAAACTATGAATAAGAACCAGGAGGAAATGAAAATATAATTTTGGATGTGAAGAATACACTAGAAAGAATTAAAAGCAAACTAGAGGAAGCAGAGGACCAAAACAGCAAACTGATAAGATTGAAAAAAAAAACACCCAGAGAAACAAAACAAAAAAAGACACTAAAGAATGAAGATATTTTAAGTGAGCTTCAGAACAACATAAAATATAACAACATTTTCATCAGAGGAACATCAGAAAGAGAAGAAAATAAGCAAGGGATAGAAAAACCTGTTTAAAAAAATAATGACAGAAAATTTCCATAATTTGGTGAGGGCAAAAGTTACACAAGTTTGGGAAGCTAAGAGAGTCCCAATGAAGATGAACTAAAAGAGACCCACTACAGACACATCATAATTAAAATTGCAAAATATAAAGACAGACAGAGAATCTTAAAGGCAGCAAGGGAGAAACAGCTAATAACATACAAGTTAGCTTCAATAAGGCTATCAACAGATTTCTCAACAGAAACAGTACAAGCCAAAAGGGATTGGTATGAAATATTCCAAATAATTAAAAGGACCAGCGACCAAGACTATACTTTTCCACCAAGGCTCTCATTTAAAATGAAAGGGAAAATAAAGAGATTCCCAGACAACAAAGAGCTAAAAGAGTACATCTCCACAAAGCCAGCATTGCAAGAGATGCTAAAGGGACTGTTTTAAGAAAAAGAAGAAAGGGAGAGAGGGGGGAACACAGGTACAAAGGGGGAAAATGGCAACAAACAAGCACCTATCAATAGTAACCTTAAATGTAAATGGATTAATCAGGAGTGTCCAAACTTTTGGCATCTCTGGGACACACCAGAAGAAGAAGAGCTGTCTTGGGCCACACATTAAATACACAAACCTTAATGAAAACTGATGAGAAAAAAATGTTTTAAGTAAATTTATAGTTTTGTGTTGGGCTGCATTTATAGCCAGCCTTGGCCATATGTGGCCCACAGGCCTCAGATCAGACACCCCTGGATTAAATGGTCCAATCAAAAGGCATAGGGTAGCTAATGGATAAGAAAATACAATCCATGTATATGCTGTCTACAAGAGACCCACCTCAGAACAAAAGATCTACACAGGCAGAAAATGGAGGGATGAAAAAAATATTCTAAGCAAATTGACATTTTAAAAAAAGCTGCGATGACTTCCAGCCAAGATGGTGGCATAGGCAGGCATTGCTCTATTATTGAGAACTATCAAAAATTGAATTGAATGGAAGTCTGACAACAATGGATTTAAAGAAACCACATCCATCCAGACTGGTAGAAGGGACAGAGACATAGAACAGATGGGTCCCTCACCCACATGTGGTGAATAAAAATTTGGGAGGGATATCTCAGGAGTGAAGAAACAGAGACCCACACCAGGCCCCCCAGTGCAGGGTTCCAGTGCCAAAGAGATAAGTCCCCACCACTTATGGATGCAAAAACCAGTGCAGATTGAGTCCGTGGAAGAAAATTCTGAAGCCCCAAGTATGTTCTCTTAAAGAACACACTCATGGACTCACCTACTCAGACTCACTCCCTCTGAGCTTCAGCACTGGGGTAGCACCTTGGTTTTCTCACCACCATGAGAAATTGTAGCATCTGACATCAAGGCAAACAGAGGCCATTGTCCCTTTTCAAAACGACCACCCCCCGACAGAGACAGCAAGCTGGTGCCATATCGGAGACTCCATCAACCTGGCTAAGACTGTTCGACCAGCCTTTGAGATCTCTAGAAACTCTGCCCCACCCAGTTATAGTCTCACCCAAGCTGCTTTTCCATATGAATGGCTAGTCTGGGCTCATGCTTCACAACTTCCTAAATTCTATCAAATAAGCAAAAACTGGCCTGAGTGAGTTCCAGGACTAGCACTAGCAGCATCCAACCTAGATTCACAGCTTGACTTCACCTGAGATTCTTCAAGCCCACAACAAGTAGCAGCCATCTCAGATGACTTTATAGCTCAGGCAGGGTGGCCCTGAGCAAAACACAGGTGAGGGCTGACCTTGACCTGCACCTCTTGGGAAATCCCAGGGCCAGCACACTGAATAGACAGCTACAGGCCATGTCAGAGCACCACCACTCTACCCCTGTATAGCTGCTCCTGCA
>PVKM010030932.1:0-17047 GCA_004027735.1 Carollia perspicillata | reverse complement strand
GCATTTTGTTACGGCGGCCTGAGCTGACTGAGACAGGCGTAGAATACCATCTAGCTAGTCACCCACAGTTCCTCCATGGAGCCCCTGGCTGGAACTCCCCATGGGGGCCAGATTTGCACACAGCTTAGTTGCACACAGCTTAGATGCCAATTCACTGTGCCTGCTACACCCGAGCTCCCATCCCCCCAAAGCCTGCTCTGGCTATAGCTCTCATCAGAAAGTTCTCCACTCAGGCCAAAACCCTAGACTCCCTTGGAGGGGAGAGGCAGCCCCCCACCCTACACAGAGCCTACGGAGCCCGGAGAGCCTTCCCAGCCCTGCCAGTCCCAGTCTGCACCTAAGTAGATCTCCCATTGAGATGTGAGGCCACAGCATGTGGTTTCCATGACCTCCCAACAGTCACTCAGCAAATATTTGCCAAGCATCTGCCTGGGCCAGGAAGTGTCCAGGAGCCCAGGGTGGCAAGGGACGTAGTAACTGAGAATCACACAGTCAATGTGCTGCATGCAGGGAACTCGCATCTGGCCCAGAAGGGGTGAGATCTGCGGGCCACTCCCTGGCCCGTATCTGGGCTGCAGTTGTGCCCTCAGGGCACAGGGAAGGCCTGCAGCGCCTTAAGGGAGAAGTAGGTGTGGTTCTTCCAGAAAGTGAAGGAAGGTGAAGGTGAAGGCTCTCCCTGGGCTCAGTCCTCTGCTGTGGATGGAACTGGTTTCTTCCCCCATTCTAACCTCCAATATGCCTATATTTGGAGACAGGGTCTGTAGGACAAAATTAAGGTTAAATGGCAGTCATGGAAATGGGGCCCCAATCCTGTAGGACTGGTATCCACATAAGAAGAGGAAGAGGTATGTCCCTCTCCAAGCACACACACAGGAAAGACCTGTGAGCGCTCTAGAACCCAACAGGAACCCGACTGTGTGAGAGGGTGCCTTGGACCTCCAGGCCCGGGAACTGTGAGAAAATCAGCGTCTGTTGTTTAAGCCACCCGTCTATGGCATTTTGTTATAGCGGCCTGAGCTGACTGAAACAGGCGTAGAATACCATCTAGCTAGTCACCCACAGCTCCTCCATGGAGCCCTGGCCTGGAACTCCCCGTGGGGGTCAGATTTGCACACAGCTTAGATGCCAATTCACTGTGCCTGCTACACCCGAGCTCCCATCCCCTCAAAGCCTGCTCTGGCTGTAGCTCTCATCAGAAAGCTCCCCACTCAGGCCAAGATCATTAGATTCACGCTGAACTCCTTCAAAACCAGTTTTCACCATCTGGGCCCCGAGTCACACCACTGGGGGGCCCTGCCTGTTCTTCAGCCTTCTAGAAGACTGTCCCCAAGTGGCTGCAGCTCTTCATACCGCAATCACCACCTTGAATTTCCAAAGGCAGAGCCTCTCCCAACCCTGATTTCCTACAGTTGCTTCTCCTGCTTCGTTTTTTTCTCCTTGGCGCTTCCCATCATCTAGCAAATGGGATATGCCCTTGGCTTTGTGTCAGCTCCACTGGGGCAGGGTGCTGGCCTGTTTCACGCTGCTGTGTTCCTTGCCCAAAGAATTACTTCCATTGCCTCCAACCTAACTCCCTGTCTCGTTCCAGATTAATGAGACTAAAGCAGGAGTGGGACTCAGAAGCAGTCTCTGAGGCTGGGCAGGGGTGTCTGGTGCACCTCGGTGTGAGCTGCTGCGGCCAGCACGCAGGATGTTGTGCAGACACACACCCTCCTCTGAGGGCCGCACCAGGTGGGTGGCCAGCAGTCAGGGTCCCAGTTAGGGCTCAGTGTAACTGACTGTGAACAAGTGCTCACTCTGCTGGCAAATGAGGGCCAGGCTGGGGTGCGGCAGGCCTGAAATGGAACAATTCGTATAGCCAGCAATTCCTGGAGTGGAAACTAACTGCCAGCTCTTTGGGAAGGGAGCTCTGAATTCTCCAGCCAGCACAGGCTGAGGGTACTGATGTGTGCCTTATCAGGGACCGTCAAAGGCCCGGATATTCTGGCTGACTTTCCAGGGAAGCTGTGATGGCCCATTGACATGTAAACAAGTTCAAGGAAACCAACTCCAAGTGTAAGAACGACCTAAGGCCCCTGGAAAGCCCCACAATCCTTTACCCAATTCAACAAGAGGTGGCCAGATCCTGCCACAGCAGGGGGTGGGGGTTGGGGGGTTGGGGGTGAGACCCAAAGCCACTGGGACCCTTTGCAGGGGCTGAATTAAACAGCTCAAGCAAACATTTGCTAGTGCAGCACAAAATGCTCTGGTCGTACAGATCTTACTGTTGGCAACTGTATTTTTTAAAGTCGGTGCACATTTAACTAACTCTCTTTTTCCCTGAAAAGCAACCACTAAATCCATAGTGGGGGACAGGATTCACAACAGTAGCTGGCATTCACATGGTCCCTACTGTGCACCGGTGCCCAGTGAGGGCTCAAGGGGGTACTTCAGTTTGGGGGAGGAAATGAGTCTTTAGACCATGGAAAGATGAGGTTGAGGGCCAGAATCACACCCAGGCCACCCGACTTGAGTCTAAGAATTAGGAGGCTTCCTGACTATGGTTGGCCAGGCAGCCCATGCTGAGCTCACTCTTAGTATAGTCTTGTTCCCCACAGCAGGCAGCTGCTGTGACTAGCCCCAATTTCAGGGGTAGGAGAACTGGGGGCTCAGAGAAGTCAGAGCGGGGGAAGGGAAGCTAAGAGAGGCCAAGGCCACAGCCAAAGCCAGGGCTCTTTATCTTGCTGAGCACGTCCTCTGCAGAAATGGAATCTGCTGCCCACCTGGGGGCCCCCACCCAGGGTCTAGGGTGCTCTCGAAGGCCAGGCAGGGTGCTGTTCTTTCTGCTCCCCTACGGAGGCCACCTACCTTCATCCAGCTTCCCCCTGCTCTTCTCCACTCTTCCTTCCTTCACTGCCACCTCCAGGGATGAGCAGTCTAGCCTGCTGCCTCTCCAACCTCCCACTCTCTCCTAGCAGCCCTGGGCAACCTAGCCTCCGCCTGCAGCAGCTCCAGGAGAAACCCACCAGCAGCTCAGCCCCCTCTCCACTCTGACCACAAGCCCTCCTTTCTGAGGTACACCCTGCTCCCTCAGTGTAGTCACACCCAAAGGACGCTTGGGCAGCAGCCATGCAAAAACCCCGCAGTGTCACTGCTCCAGCTATCACGAAGGAGTCTGGAGGGGCTGAGGATGGGTGCTTGCTGGGATGGGGCTTGCTGAAACGTGCTTGGACATCACGCAGGGCCTGGCAGGGCCTAAGAACTGGAGTCTTACTATTGTACTAGGCTCAAATGTCCCTCACAAAGCTTCCTGCTTAGAATTGCACTTCCCTTCCTCTTCGCTCCCAGGAACATCTATCTATTGTAGTGCTTGCCCCACCATCAGTATTCCCAACTATAAAAGGGGCCAACAGCAGCAGCAGCAGCAGCCGCTGCCACCTGACAAGGCTGTTCCAGAGATTAAACCACCAAGTAACCCACCATGCAGTCAGTGCCCAGGAATGTCAGCTGTTAATATTAGTAGTGTCCCCTTCTGTCCATCCACCTAGCCCTCACCGGACTGCAAACTCCCTGACAGCAGTGGAGAGAGTTTATGCCTCTCACCATCTCCCAACCCTTATGTGATTTCATGATAACAAGCAGTGCTTACACAGGGCTCCTCCGGGCCTCCATGGCATCACACCTGGACACTAACTTCTCAGGTAACCCTCACTGGTGGCCGCCACCCCACTGCTACCCTCGGGGGCAATCGTTCTCTGTGGTGGTGAGCTGCCCAGTACATTATATGATGTCAAACAGCACCCTCTGCACCCACTAGAGGCCAGGAGCACTGCCAGACCGGCTGTGACATTCCCAAGCATCCCCTGAGGGGACAGAATTGCCCCTGGTGCAGACACGCTGAGGTACAGGTATGCCTGCTTGTCCGCCCTCATCAGATGAGGAAACAGAGGTGCAGACAGCAAGACCTTTGCTCAAGGGTTGCATAGCCACAAGCAGTGTGGTACAGAGTGGTGCTAAGGGGAAATTTTACTCTCTCCGCTACAGCATGTCAGCTTATCCTAGTCCAACCAGTGCTTAAGTCATGAAACAGTCGAGTCTCTGAGGACACTGAGACCTTCACCAAGGAGGCGGTAGGGGAGAGACGGGAAAGTAACTATAACCAGGCACTGGATGCAAGACAGCCACCTGCCCAGTCCCATCTCATGGCCTCTGCGGTTCAAAGGGCTCTCTAAGGGGAGACGGAGGGATGACATTCTCAGGCAGGGGGACCCAGGATCAGAGGGAAGGAGGGGGGCTCACTTGCTCATATGGGCATGGGCTTAAATGAGTTCGAAGATGTGAAAGTGCTCGGAGAAGCCAGGCACCCAGGAAAGTGGTCAGGGGTGATGAGGGTGAGGGAGGACATAACAGGAACAGTGGCTGGTATAACCCCGCCTCCATGTCTCGGAGCCCCAGCAGTTCACCTCAGCCTGAAATGCAGTGATGCCCCTGGGGGCTGACAGGCCACCTTCTCCATCGGGAGCTTTGGCAATGACGCTGATGAACTCCCAGTCAGACCTCACCAGGCCAACCCCCAACCCTCCACACTGACCCCAACAACAGATTCTGCAAGGCCAACCAAAGCTCTCACCTCCTCATAGTCCTGCTCAAGAATCTCCTGGGGCTCCCCAATGCCTGCCTGGGCACCAGATTTTAACAGGCCCCGGATGCAGGCCAAGGGGTCTGGACTTGCATCTGGGGTGTCAGGGAGACCTTGAGATTGGCTGCTTCCTTTCTGTGAACAGCACTAAGGATCTGCCTGCACATCAGGGTCACTCCTGGCTCTTGCCCTCATGAAGACAAGATATTTAGAGCGCTTGGCAGGAGCCTGGCACAAGCTCAATAACGGCTCTCCCCGTTATTGGGCTGTCCCCTCTGCCTGGAACATTTGTCCTTCCCTGCCCCAGCTCCCTACCCCTGGGCTGATGATTTATTATTCAAGGCTCAGATCTCCCAAAAGCCTTCCCTGAGCACACCATCTAAAGCTCTCTCTCCCGCCAGCATTCACTGTCATTTTCCCTTATCTCACTAAGTTTGTGAACACAGGAATAGCAGAAATGATCTTGATTGCTTGTTTGTCTGAGGTTGGTGACCTTCACCAGAATAAAAGTTTTGAGAGTGGTTCTAGGATCTATTACTCAGGGCTGTCCCCCCAGCCCGTAGCAGGGGATCAGCACCCTAGTGAAATAAAACTGTCCCAAGGATCCCTTTACTTGTTGTATTCCACCTCCAACGCCCTGCTGATTATGGCCTCCTCTGGCGCCTTAGGTCTGTGCACCCAAAGTCCTCACAGAAAAGTAGTTGGTTACTAAATGTGCCTTCCACAGCTCCAGGTGCAGGCTCAAACCCACCGTTCGTCTTCTCTACGATCCGTACACCACAGCCAACTGCCACCAGCCTCTGTCCCTATTCCAGCTGTGTGAGTAGAGGTAACCACCTCTGTCCTCAGTACTCAGCCCAGAGCCCTGCTGGAGCCCAGAGGAGGCCCCAGCCTCGGCCCAACCAGGCATGTCTCTTTACATAGGGCCGCTGGCCCAGTTCCCACACCTCCCAGAACCATAAGGCCAGCCACAAAAGAGAGGAGGGCAGGGCCAAAGCAGAGGGCAGTTCTAGGAATTATGGGGAGACTGGTGGAAGGGAGGGAATAAGAGTGACTACCCATCACTAAACCCAGATCTGGCCGATTCACTCAACCTAACGGTCTGCAGCTCCTCCCTCAGGTGGTAGGCTCCCAAGTCAATGTTCCCAGGGCACAGCAGCAACAGCCCTGCAATTAGCTCAAAGAAACGGAATAAAAGCTGAAGTGGGCTGACTTGGGACCAAAGTGGGAAAAAGACAAACCAGGCAAGCAAAGAAAAAATCTAGCTCCTGGGCCCAGCCCCATTCTCAGGAGTGTCTCCCCCTACCAGTCCACAGCTGTCACCTTTGACCTCTTGGCTCCAAGAAGGGGACTGGGGGATGAGGTATATAACCAGGCATCTGAAAAGGCAGCTTTCACTTCTCCTACCCCTGGGACACCAATAAGTCTGTCCAAAAAGGCACTGACCCATCTCTTGGAATGGAAAGAGTAAAGAGCATTCCTGCCAAGGAATCTGGAAGATTGGGGAGCTCCTCCAGTCATGGCTCTCAAAGGCCAGCTCAGGGGATTGTGGGTCTGGGCTGAGAGTCAGCCAATCCAAGCTTGCCAGTGTCTGGTCATGTGACCTGGGGACAAGCCACCCCAAGCCTCATCTTCTGTACCACGAAGAAAGCCTAAACTGAATTAGTGGTGGTGAGCAATCCATGATCCACTGGCAAACTCAGCGCAGCCTGGCCCAGGACAGCATCCTGGAAGCACAGCCCCAAGGGCCTGGGCCAGGGTATAGGTGCCTAATTTGATCCCCCTTTTGATGACTGTCCATTACCCCATAGTAAGCCCCCAAAACACAATGAACAAAACTTCACACACTCACCTCCCAGTTCACCTCCAGGAACCTGGCGCACAGTATAAGAGAGTGGCTGTTTAAACCTCAGGCTCCAATCAAAGTAAATGGGGAAAGATTCTAGGACCCTTAGATAGTCAGGTAAGGGCAGCTAGGCTGCCTGTCTACAGATATATGGGGTGGGGGTGTGCAAGGCCACCTCCATGGTAAACAAGATGCCGGAGCTAGGTGTTCCCAAGCTGCCCACACAAACACCCACCTGGAAGGCCAGAGCCTTTAACAGCCAGCAGAGGCTTGCCCAGAGGGTAGGTCGGGGACCCAGAGCCTTACAGGAATTAAGCATGGGAAAGAAGAAACTCCCCAGGTTTGGCCCAGAGCTAACACCTGGCCAGGAAAGGGGGGTACATCTTGGGACGTGACTTTTGATCAACACTAGTTTCTCAGGACTTGTCTTCACATCCCCACTGGCGTAGCCCAAAAGCTCCTCCTTCCCCCATTCCCAAAGCTCCTACAAGTTCCTCAACTTACCTGATCGCCCCAGTATCTGGCCTTTCCCCCTCAACATCTCTTCATTCTTAACCTCGGGTGACCCCTTGCAAATACCTCCAGGACCTACCATCCGCCGGCTCCCCCAACTCCCGATTCCGAATTAACTCCGCCCACACCCACCCTGCCCCACTTCCTGGGCTTCTCCTCAGCCGCCCCCAAGCCTGTAACCTGACCCACCCACCTCCACCAGCGATAATACCTGCAAGGCCCGCCCCGACCCCCTCCGAGCCATTTCCCTCCGGCAGCGCCGCCCTCCCCTCCTCCCGGCACTCTGTCGGCCCAAAGCCGGACTCCTCCTTCCCCTCCCCCTCCGGGCTCCCCGGGGGCCTCCTCACTTTACCCCTCGGGCCCTCCAACTTCCCTGGCCTCCCCGCACCTGCCCCGTCCCAGCTTCGCCCCGCCCCCCTCCCTCCCCGCGGCTGGCAATGAGGGGAGGAGGTCTGGGCCGGATCCCGCCGTTTCCCTAGCCCCGCGGCCCGGCCAGGGGCTGGACACTCAAGGCCGCTGGCCGGGGGCAGGCCCCCCCTCACTCGTCTGTCCAACCACAGTGCAGGCTGTGGACCTGGTTCCTCCTTCCTCGGAGGAGGCGCCCCCCCAAGCTCTCCCGCTTCAGTCCTTAGCCGGACCTCGGATGCCCTAGGGCCGCCCCGGCCGGAGGAGGCCGGAACCGGGCCTGGGGCGGGCCGCCTCACCTGCGCCGCGGCCGCTTTCCGAGGGCTTCTGGCGTGCTCCGCAGCGGCGGCTGGGGCCGGGCCTGGGCCCGGGGCGCGACCCCCTGCGCCGGGGCCTCGGCCTCCGCCTCCGCGGCCTCCGCGGCCTCCGCGGCCTCCGCCTCAGCAGCAGCGGCAGCCGCGGCGGCCATTCATTGTGGGCCAGGCCGCCCCAGCCGAACGCCGAGCCAGCGCAAACCGCACCGCCGCGGTCGCCGGGCAGGGAGGAACGACAGTGGCTCTGCCCACACACCTCCCTCCGTCCCGCCCCCTAGGCGAGGCCAGTCAAGCACCGAACTCGCCCCTTCCCGTCTCCGCCTCCTGCCTCAGCCCCTCGGGAGTCTTCAGGCAACTCGTTTGTGTTTGGGAGTTCGAATCCCGATGCCGCCACTTTCTAATCCCGCGACCTCAGACAAGTCGCGCTGCTTTTCGGACCTTTGGTTTCCTGTAAGACGCAAACACTATTGTCTGCCGTTATCGTGTCAGCCACTGTTTTTCGCTCTTTATGCGCATGATCTCATTTAAACGTCACGGTAACATTTTTACGTGGAAATTATTGGGGAAGCACAGATAGATAAATCCGCTAAAGATTAGACAGCAAGGAAGTGGTGGCAAGTGCCTGGATTCAAACCCAGGGTTAGAAGCCACAGTAAAAGTTAATACGCTATGCCAGATTACATAATAAGCATTTTACCTTCACTAGCTCATTTAATTCTCATCACAACCCAATAACGAACCTTAAAAAGTTCTGCCCATTTTGTAAATGGGGAAACGTAAGCACAGAGAGGGTTAACAACAAATAGCAAAGCGAGGTGGGATTGGAGCTCAGACAGTCCAGGCCACTACACTGTCCTCATTTCCTGCATGGGTTAGAAAATACTGGGGATTATGTGCAAGGAGTGACTTTGTACACTTTCCAGGCATTCTGTCTTTTAATCTTTGCTCTGTCTTGGAAGCTAGGGTTGTTATTTAACAGGTAAGGAAATTAAGGTCCAGAGAGTTTAAGTAACTTTACAAGAGCATATGGTAGATCTGGGAATTCAAACTCAATAAGTCTGATTTTAGAGCCTGTGGGATGCCCTGAAATAATGTTTATGGCACCCAGAATTCAGGAGAATTCAGAATGTTTATGGCACCCAGAATAGGTGTTGGTTTTCTTCGCTTACCACCCCTTTGCTGAACCTCAACTTCCTCATCCATGAAATGGGCTGTTGACATGTGGCCTTAATTACAGAGCAACCGCTGTGATTAAGGCCACGGTTACAACAGTTATGTACTTTCCACGGTGCATTTTGATCCCGGTCTCTCACTGTAGGTAACCTCACTGATTGGCTAAGTTCTGCCACATGACCCGCCCCCCTCTGTGCCAACATGGCAGCGCCCAGGTCCTAATCCGGAAAATGTGCGCCGAGACTAACTCGGTTCTCGGTTTCGGGAGCGAAAGTGAGGAGACCCTGGGCGGTGAGGGGAGGGATCCGGAGCAGGGGCGAGGCCACTCGAGGAGTTACGGCTTCACAGGGGCCCATCCTCAGATGGGGGATGGTGTCAGCTTACCGAGGCCACAAGGTCCCTTTAGCCTCTATTTTACAGACGTGTAGGACCACCCGGCCCGGAAACGCAGCTCTGTGAGCCTCTCTGTGCCCTCCTGATCCAGGCTTGGCGGGCAGAGGCTGCAGCGGATGTCCCATGTGAGGGTCGTTTTGTGGCTAAGCCTGACTCTCCGCTCCGCCCGCGGTCTCTGTAGAGTCCGGTCTATGGAAGGGCAGCCCCAAGAGTCGGCGAATCCAACCGCAATGGTAAACAGCAAGGTGTCTTGCGGAGAAAAGCTCCCACCTGAGACCCAGCAGACGACGGTCACCGAGGGGGCCGCCAAGATCGCCTTCCCCAGCGCCAACGAAGTCTTCTACAACCCGGTGCAGGAGTTCAACCGGGATCTGACGTGAGCAGGGGTCCAGGGTCAGCTTGGCAGAGGGCAGTGGGTCTGTGAAGTGAGGAGGTGTGAGCCAGGCCTTCGTCTTCTGCAGATGTGCTGTGATCACTGAGTTTGCTCGCATTCATCTGGGGGCCAAAGGAATCCAGAGTGAGTGGAGGTCCAATCTCCTGGGGTGGGGGGGGGCTGTCACACAAGTCCTTTCCCTGCCCAGCCCTCTCCCCCTTAAAGTCCGGGAAGGCTCCAGTCAAATACCAGACCCTGGGCTCTGCTCCTTCAGCCTTTCCTGTACTTTGGGGAGAATTTTTTTCTATGAAGCTTCTGTCTTCTGAAGAAGAGAGGAGGTTTCTCAGAGAGGTCTTGATAGCCGTTGACTTGTGTTTTGGGGTGGCTGCAGTTAAGGTACCAGGTGAAAAGGAGGTGCAAAAGGTGGTGGTGGACTTGTCGGAGCAAGAGGAGGACAAGACTGAACTGAAAGAGGGTGCAGACTTGGCCCTGGAAAACCAACCTCGAACAGCCACTGTGGGGGAGATCTGTGAGGTGAGGCCTGGGCATAAATAGTTGGCAGCCCCAGAGTTCAGCGGGTGACGGAGGGAGAAAGGCTCTTGGAGGAGGAGAGCTATAGGAGGAAGATGGTGGGGGCTCCAGCAGAGAATGGAGGTATTTATGTGAGCCGGGCTCCCTTCTTACGCTTACTCCAACAGGAAGGTCTGCGAGTTCTGGAGGGCCTGGCAGCCTCAGGTCTTCGTTCCATTCGCTTTGCCCGAGAGGTGCCTGGGCTCCGATTGGTGGTTGCCAACGATGCCTCTGCCCGAGCTGTGGATCTCATACGCCATAATGTGCAGCTCAACAAAGTGGCCCACCTGGTACAGCCCAGCCAGGCAGATGCCCGGTAGGTTCTGGGAGGCCGAGCCTGGCTGCTAAAGGTGCATTCGGGAGCAAGGCTAGCAGGGGTCAAATACCAGCTGTATCATATTCTTGCTCTTTGACCATGGGATGGTGCCTTAGCCTCTCTGGGTCCCAGTTTCCTTGTCTATAAAACAACAGTTTTACAGGGGCTGCTGTACTGATTAAATGAGAAGTAACACTTGTGTAGCCAATGCTCAGTACCAGAAATAAGTACCATTATGGTTCCCATTTAAAATTTCTTGTACATTCTTGTACTTCTTATACTTTCATTCATTCAAATGAACCAGCTTATATCCACTGTCTGCTACGTGCCAGACACCATTTTCAGTACAGGGAATGCATCAGTAAACAATACAGACAGACAAAATCCCTGACCTGGTGGAGTTCACATTCAAATGCAGGGGTGAGCAAACTATAACCTGCAAGGCCCACAGCCTGGGTTTTTGTGGTCTGCCACCTAAGGATGTTTTTTACATGTTTAAGGGTTTTAAAAAAAGAAAAATATGCAATAGAGACCATATGTGGCCTGCAATGCCTGAAATGTTTACTGTCTGACCCTTTGCAGAAAGTAAATAACTAAGTAAAAAATATTTGTTTTCCAGACCATATTAAAACCTAATAGGAAACACAGGATAACAAATAATTACGACAAATAAGTAAATTCCATAGTAAATTAGAGATGCTCTGGAAAAAAATAGAGGGTAGAGGGGATGGAAGAATGTGGTGAGGGAGTGTTGCAATTTTGAAAAATGGGATCAGGGTAGGCTATGTTAGGAAGGTAGCATTTGCTTTTCCTTACCTGCAAAGGATAACTTTATAGTTCCAAATCCCTGGAGTTGTTCTGGAAGGCACTTTCCACCCCCATTGGAAGATTATGTGGTTGAATGAGTTAATGTGTCTGTAAATTGCTTGAAACAGTGTCGGGCAATGTATGCTACATCAGTACAGCAGGTTTTGGAGTAATGTCGTGGTTATAACATTGAGAAGAAAAAGAAAATTTGATTCTTAGCCAGGGCCACTGTATATGGATTTGACGGGTTCTCCCCAAGTCTATGTGGTTTTCCGTGGGGACTGTGCTTTCCTCCCTCGACCTCAAATGTTCACATGAGGTGAACTGGCATGTCTACATCATCCCTGAGTGAGTGCGGGTAGATGCGAGTTGCCCTGCAATGGAAGGGCATCCTGTCCAGGGTGGATCCCACCTTGCACCCTGGACAGACTCTATCCTGAGCTGCCCGGATGGACTCTGGCCACCCATGACCCTGAACTGAGTTAACTAAGGTGGAAAATAATGATGACTTATTCCTATTGATTTTTCTTAGATGCAGAGCTCACACTTATTTCAATGCTTAATATCAGAAGTGTTTTGAGTCTTTATTTAGGAGTCGAGCGATGTTTTTGTGAGACTGGAAATATGATGTAGGAGCTTAACTCTATTTTTTAAATTGATTCTAGAGAGAGAGAGGAATTGGGAAGAGAGAGACAGACATCGACTTCTTGTTCTACCCACTCATACACTCACTGGTTGATTTTCATACGTGCCCTGACTAGGAATCAAACCTTCCCATGTTGGATTGACGCTCTAACCAACTGACCTACCCAGCCAGGTCTAGAACTTAACTCCTGTTTAGACCAATTAATCTATAGTAAATTTGGTTTTGTTATATGTCATTTTGCCTAAAGTCACAGTTTTCAAGAACCTACAATACTGTCAGGTGAGGACTGACTGTATTGGCTATTGTTATTCCCATCATTGCTGCTGGGTAGAATGAGCTCCCAGGGGGAAAGGCCATGAGGTTAGCAAATGGGAAAGCCTGGGCAGCTGGCCCCAAGCCCAGGCCCAAACTCTCACACTGCATGATTGGACATGTGTAGGGAACGGTGCAGGTCCCGGGTGCAGGGGGCTGAGGACCTGGCCCTCTCACCCCCAGGATGCTGATGTACCAGCACCAGCGGGTGTCGGATCGGTTTGAGGTCATCGACCTGGACCCCTACGGCAGCCCTGCCCATTTTCTGGATGCAGCTGTGCAGGCTGTGAGTGAAGGAGGTGAGGTCAGGCTGACCCAGGGGTGCAGAGCAGGGCTTGGGGTGTTTGAAGGGTTCTCACTGTCCAGTGCCTCCTTGCAGGCCTGCTGTGTGTGACCTGCACGGACATGGCAGTGCTGGCTGGGAACAGTGGGGAGACGTGCTACAGCAAGTATGGGGCCATGGCCCTCAAGAGCCGGGCCTGCCACGAGATGGTGAGAGACGCCTCCCCCACCCCCCAGCACCCCTTCCCACCTCTCAGACCTGCTCAGCTTCCTCCAGGCAGCCAGGGCCAGATCCATGCCAGCATGTTAACAATAAGCACATCTCTAGCCAGCATGGTCCCTAAGAGCATGGGCTTCTAGTCATGATCATTTGGGGCAGTGGCTTTGTCCAGGGTAGGAGCAGTGGTTACACCATTCTTTCTAATGATCTCTATTTTAACAACTTTCCGAAATTGTCTGTTTAAGGCAGTTTTTCCAGGTCTGGATTCAGCTCTGGGTTCAAGTCCTAACTTTGCTGGCAGCTTTGAGCAAGTAACTTCCCCTTTCTGGGCCTCAGTTTTGGTGTCTGTCAGATGGGCATGCTGATGATGGCCTGGACACCTTTAGGTTGCTGTGGGAATTCAAGAAGGCAGGGGCAGGCTACCTCAAAGGGCTGGGAAAGGAGGGGCTCTGTCCTTATCCCTTAAGGGCTGTGTCATCAGATCAGTCTGGGAAATGCTGCCTCCTTCTCTGTGTTAGCTTGTCACAGTGAGCCCTAGCACAGAGAAGGCCCCAGCAGTTCTGTAGCACCCAGTGTCCCTACTTTCTGCCAACTAAGCCCCTGGTGGCCAGAGCACAGGTCCTTGGGCCACATTGCACAGTGTGGGCCATACCAATGATGCTGATCAGAATACTTCCACTTACTGGGTCTGTGTGTTCCCGAATCACTTAGTACCCCCAGCAGGACCATGGAGACAGAGACTGTTGCGATTTCACAGATGGGAGAACTACACACTCACTTGCCAAGGGCCACACAGCCAGGATGCCCAGGGCTGGGCTTGGAAGTCGTGGAGACCACCCTGACCCTGTGCTGGGAGCACCTTATTCAGAGGCAGTGCTGACGGCTGATGTCTACCCCCACCCTCACCCCCAGGCCCTGCGGATCGTCCTACACAGCCTGGACCTCCGCGCCAACTGCTACCAGCGCTTCGTGGTGCCACTGCTCAGCATCAGTGCCGATTTCTATGTGCGCGTTTTTGTTCGTGTCTTCACTGGCCAGGCCAAGGTCAAGGCCTCAGCCAGGTTAGCAGGGGATATGGGGCAGGTGCTGGGTGATGGGTTGAACAGGGCAAAGAGCCTTTACCTGGCAAAATGGGGTCATACCAGGGACCGAGTCAGCCTGAGGGAGGAATGGGGTGTGGTGGCCCTGTTTCCCCCACAGCAAGCAGGCACTGGTGTTCCAGTGTGTCGGCTGCGGAACCTTCCACCTTCAACGCCTTGGCAAAGCATCCGGGGCCTCTGGTGAACGGTGAGCAGGGGTGAGCCAGGAGGGAGGTATGGGGGCTTCCAAGGGTTGTTGCCTCCTAAACACCTCTCTCTGTGCAGGGTCAAGTTCTCTGCAGCCTGTGGTCCCCCCATAGCCCCTGAGTGTGAGCACTGTGGGCAGCGGCACCAGGTGGGGCCAGGCTCGGGTTCAGCAAGGGGGCCACAAGGGTCCTGGTGTTTCACTCCTTGCCCATCTGGTCCCTGTGTGTCTACAGCTTGGTGGGCCCATGTGGGTGGAGCCAATCCATGACCTGGATTTTGTGAGCCGTGTCCTAGGGGCCGTGAGCACCAACCCTAGCCGCTTCCATACTGCAGAGCGGATCCAAGGAGTTCTGAGCGTCATCACCGAGGTGGGGCAGGGCTGAAACACAATGGGGGCTCACCTGTACTCAGCTTCCTTCATCTGCCCCACCCACATCCTGTTGTCCGCTGTGGCAGGAGCTGCCGGACGTGCCTCTGTACTACACGCTGGACCAGCTGAGCAGCACCATCCACTGTAATACACCCAGCCTCCTGCAGCTGCGGTGAGGCCCTGGCCTGGGAGGAGCAGAGCCTGAGTGCTGGGTGCCCTGGGCAACTTCGACCCCTTTCTGGCCAAAGTCCCTTGTAAAATGGAGATCAAATATCACTCACCCCTAGGGCATCTCATGTACAACAGAGCTCAGAGGCCAGGAGCTCTGGCCCCTTGGCAAGTGAGTGTGTAGTTCCCCCATCTGTTTGTTCGTGTCTTCACTGGCCAGGCCAAGGTCTGGCCAAGGTCTGGCCAGTGAGACTGTCCCCCTGGACAGTCTTACTATTACGATCATCAGCATTATACCAGCCACATAATCACCATGAGCCATGCAGCCAGCCTCACAGGTCCACTCAACATGATTCACCCACATATGTCAGCTCTGAGTTTGAGGTCTAACCTTCCCCTCAAGGCCCCTCTTGGTCCTCAGGTCGGCCCTCCTCCATGCTGGCTTCCGGGTCTCACTCTCCCATGCCTGTAAGAACGCCGTGAAGACAGACGCCCCTTCCTCCGCCCTATGGGACATCATGCGCTGCTGGGTGAGGGCCAGCCTAACAAGGTGGCGGAGAGAGGGCAGGGGTGGGCAGGTTTGGCATCCCCTGGCATCTGACCTTTGCTTTCCAGGAGAAGGAGTGCCCGGTAAAACGGGAGAGGCTGTCCGAGACCAGCCCAGCCTTCCGCATCCTTAGTGTGGAGCCCAGGTAAGGACACGACACTTCTGCCACCAGGATGGATTCTCACATGCGTGCAGATGACACAGACACTTCCCTACACAGACACCTGCTCATTCTTCAAGTGAGATCCGGAGTCTACCTTCTCCCCTCCTCTTCTGCCCTACTTTGTTCTGGCCCCATCGCTGCTCACTGAGACCAGTGCAGTCGGCTCTGCCCTGGTTCTCCAGCTTCCACCCTCACCCCCCATAGACTGTTCCCCTCGCAGTACCGGAGGGTGCCTGTGAGCATCTGAGGCAGATTGTGTCCACCCTCTGCTCAGAACCCTCTGCAGCTCCCTCCTCACTCAGAGAAACAGAGTTCCACCTGCAAGCCCTGTCCCATCCCTCTGTCCCTCCCCTGCCCGAGTTCCTTTCCCCCTGCTTACCCCAGCTCTCTCCACACTGGCCTCCTCACTCAAGCTCTTCAGACACATCCGCACCTCAGGGCCTGTGCATGGGCTGTTCCCTCTACCTAGAGTGTGTCCCCGGCATCCCCCCTGATGGCTGTTCCCTCACCTCCTTCCCCAGTCTCCCAGTACCTCTACCCTCCTGTGTTCTTGCCAAAACTCTTGCCACGTGCCCTAACACAACATGATTTGCTGATTTTTGATATGTCCCATTGCATGTCCATCTTGTGCACCGGAATGTGAGCTTTCCAGCCGCAGATTTCACACACACAATGGGCACTCAATAAACATTTATTAAATGAAGGAGAGAATCCTGACATAGGCAAATGCAGTCTTTCCCAAGTTACCAAGGTGGGTAGGCCCCATGGGTGGTTCGCTGTGCATGTCCAAGTGGTGGCTGGCCCTCAGCCACACCCCACCTGCCCCAGGCTAAAGGCCAACTTCACCATTCGGGACGATGCCAACCCCAGCTCCCGCCAGCGAGGACTCAAGCGCTTCCAGGCCAACCCTGAGGCCAACTGGGGCCCCCGGCCCCGTGCCCGGCCAGGGTGAGTGAGAGTGGTGGTGGTGGGACTCGGCCAGAGCGTGGGATGCAGAAGCCAGATGGGGTCCCAGCTGCTCATCTCCCTGCACAGGGGTAAGGCAGAGGGCAAAGCTATGGAGGACAGACGCAGGCTGCTCCAGAATAAGCGAAAGGAACTGGCTGAGGACCCAGCCCAGCGGGCTGCCCGGCTTAAGACATTTCCTTGCAAGAGGTTTAAGGAGGTGAGGCACCCCTGCTCCTCAGTGCAGCACATGTGGGTCCCCCTGAGGTGACGACAGGGCAGGGCTGGGAGAACTGGGTGTGGGCAAGGGGATGGGAGTGAGCTCCCCATCCAGGAAAGGAACCCAGCAGAGGCTGCCAGGCTCTGGGCCAGGCTTCCCACGTACCATCTTTCCACCAGGGCACCTGTCAACGAGGGGACCAGTGCTGTTACTCCCACAGACCCCCAGCGTCCGAGGCCACTGCTGAAGCTGTCCCCACTGACTGCCCACAGGCCCCAAACCCGAACCCCCCTGGGCCTGAGGTTACCACTGGTCCAGGTGTAGATTGAGCCAATAAAGAGATTTCATTTTGTTCTGATTTATTTGTCTCAAGTGTGGAAGCTGTCTGTGGTTTGTCTGTCCATCTTTCCAGCATGTTTGGGGCCTGTTCCTCCGTCCATCTGAATTAACTCCTTGGGGGAGCTCTGTGCTTCGAGAGGTTGGTTTGACTTTGCCTGATGGAGGTATAAACAGTGCTTCTGTCTGAGGTGTTCTTTCTGGGGGGGGGGGGGGGGGGGGGG
>PVKM010030931.1:0-17063 GCA_004027735.1 Carollia perspicillata | reverse complement strand
CCTCTGAGTGGTCCCCGGCTCAGAGAGTCGTGATCCGAGACGTGCAGGTGCCATTACGGAAAACGCCCCCGGGCTCCAGGTTCTCTGGCTGAAAATCCTCCACGCTGTAGGCGCGGCTCTTGAGGGCGGTGGCATAGTAGTCGACCGGCTCCTCCGCGGCGTTGTCCATCCAGCTGAGGCACAGGATGCGCTGGAAAGAACGCTTGAAGTTGTCCGAAAGAAAGCCGTAGAGGATGGGGTTGGCGCAGCTGTTGGCGTAGCCGAGAATGACCGACAGCTGGCTCACTGTGGCGTCGTCCTGTTCTGCGAATACATTTACCAGCTGCACTACATAGAAAGGCATCCAACAGATGACAAACACCATCACCACCATCATCACCATCAGGGTGATCTTACGCTCTGAGCGCTTGCGCTGTTGCCAGCCAGCCTTGAGGGCTACCATGCGCATTTTTGCGATGATGAGCACGTAGCACAGGCAGATGGCCCCGACGGGCAGCAGGAAGCCCATAAGAAATGTGTACAGCACGAAGCCCACCAGCCAGCGCTGGGCTGGCTCAGGCATAAGCATGTTGCAGGCCACCGTGCCGTCACTGTTGGCCGCTGTGCGGGAGAAGACCACGATGGGCAGGATAACCAGCAGCGATAGCACCCACACCCCCAAATTCACCACCTTGGCCACGGTGGGCCGGCGGTAGCGTGCTGCTTTGATGGGGTGCACCACGGCCACGTAGCGGTCCACGCTGAGCACAGTCAGACAGTAGATGCTGGTGAACATGTTCACTGCGTCCACACTGAGCACCAGGCGGCAGAGCAGCGCGCCGAAGGGCCAGTGGCGAAGCAACGTGGAGGTGACTAAGAAGGGCACGCTGAGCATGAGCAGCTCATCGGCGATGGCCAGGTTGAGGATGTAGATGTTGGTAGCCGTTTTCATCTTGGCGTAGCGCAGGATCACATAGATGACCATGGAGTTCCCACACAGCCCCACCAGGCACACCACTGAGTAGATGAAAGAGATGAGGATGGCGCTGCCCTGGCCCTCGCTCACAGTCCCGTTCTGGGACGCATTTCGCCCCGGCTCCTCCATGCTGTCCGCAGCGCCGGCCCCGGGGCCCCTGCTGCCGCCGTCTTCGCCACAGCTGCCCGGGCTGGGGCTAAGAGAGGAGGGAGAGGAGGCGGTGCCATTGGGGAACATCTTAGCTGGTGGGGGGCGATGGGGCTGCTAGAGCTTGGGCGCTCTTCTCGCGCCCCCGCCGCTTGCGCCCTCACTCGGCAGGCACCCTGACCGACTGCCCGCAGCTCACTGCCGCTGGGCGCCTGAGGGTAGCGCACAGCGGTTGCAGGGAGAGCGGCTTTAACCCGTGCCAGCGGGGCGCATCGCCCAATCGCTGCCTGCGTGCAGCCGCTGGCCGCTCCTAGGCTTCTGGGCTCCTGGCCACACGCGAGCGGAGCGCGTGAAGAGGGGAGGCAGGGAGACCGGTGCCTTGCACGGCACAGCCATTAACTGGCGCGACTCTGGGCTGGTGAATGATTAATAAGCACCACCAGCGCGTCAGCAGCTACGAAATGGAAGGGGGGAGAAAGAGGGCCGAAGGCAATATAGGAGGCTTATCACCCTCTCGCCCATTTTTTTCCTTCCCAGGCTTGCGCTCGGATCAACCAGAACAGTTGCTAGCAGTTGCTTCCGGGGCTCCCCTGCAGCACCCCTTTTCCCTCCCTCGGGAGGACCTGGGGAGTTTCTCCGCCTTCCTGCAGTGTGGGTGCGAACCAGAGGTGTACATTCTGTCCCATTCCACCCGGACCCTATCCAAAGCAAAGACTGAAGCGGACCCCAGGCATAGAGAGATGTCTGGAGTTCATCTCTGTTACGCCCAGCTGCTGCCCCACCCCGAGGGAACCCTAACTCCACTCCGGTCCAATCGTCTCTGGTCCAAACACCCACCTCCTGCCCCCGCTTGCCCTGCTTCTCAGACCCGCAGCAGAAGCTCCCAGTTCCACTTACCTAGGGCGCACTACCTCCAGACCCACGCGGAGATGGCCGGTCCAAAGTGCCTGTGCTGTCTCGTAGCGCAGTGACGTTCTTCCCACGGTCCAACTCCTGTCTTTGGGCGGGACCCCAACACAGGAGCCCACGCAGATACTCTTGGAGTCACGGAAACTGACCCTAACCCGGGAGCCTTGCGAGGAGGGACAACAACAACCCGTGTGATAGAGGTTTCTGCGTTACATCACAGCAGGCAGCTCCTCGCGGGCGGGAATGTTCAGGGGCCTGGGTAAACCGCGGCGAATCTTTTTATTAAAGCGCGTAGTGCCCAGAGCGCCCTTGTCTCCCAGAGGAATATCCACTGCCGAAAGGAGGGCGCGGGGCTGGGAGCGCAGAAGGAGCCTGAGGCTCCCTTCAGAATGTGCCAGGCTAGGTATTGGAAATCCATGTAGGTGTTCACTGGGGAAAGACACGGCTGCGCCTCTCGGAAAGGCTCCGCCTGCGTCCCTGCTGTACTTTGTACCCGAGGGAGAAGTGTAAAGACCGGGCAAGCAGGAATGACAGCTCCTCTAAGCCCACGCGGGACTGGTCGTGCAGGTGACCAGACCTGTCTTCAACTCCAGGAATGGCCGGATGGCCTTTGAGTCTTTCCAGTGAAATGCTAGGATTTCAACCTTTTCCAAGACCACTGGACGTGAGACCCGGCTCCAGGTTCCGCGCCTAAACCTTTAAGACGCAAAAAATCAGGCAAGCCCAAAACTCCGCCACTTCATTTAGGAATAAATGGACTCCGTGTATGTGCGTGCGTGCATGCGTGTGTGTGCGTGTGTGTGTGTGTTTTTAAGTTGAATTATCATGATTTTTAACGACTTCTGGGACTGCCCACCATCCCTAGCCTAGGCTCCCTTTGGCTTTCCAATCATTTCAGTCCAAGGAAGAACCCCTCCATCCAGCTCCGCTGTTTCAAGATCCCTTCCAGCCTGTATTCTATGAAACGTGCAGGTTCCCAGCAAGGCTGACCTGCAGCAGCCTAGCGCTGGGCCTCTTGCAAGCTTTGCTGTGTCTCCAGCTTCGTTTCCTCCTCCCTCTCAACCGGAGGCACCCACCGCACTGAGAGCCTCAGCTTTCCCTCCCCTCAGTAGAATTTTCCCTGAGAAGAGGCAAGCTTAAACAGGAACTAAACTCACATTTGTGTCACAGTCCAGAATGCAAAAACGGATACAGACATTGGGAAAAAAAAAAGTACAATTCTTATTGCCCCCTTGCTTTATCAGGGTCATCATTTATATGTGTTTTAGTTCTCAACACTAAGTGCTCTGGCAGGGAAAAATAGCTTTATAGTGTGTTGGTTATAACAATCAGAGATAAAATTAATGATGACAGACTCTCATAGGAGTATGTGCTATGAACGCTGAATTATTAATGCAAAATGTGCTAGGAAGGAATTTGAAACTTCATAAGGCCCAATCTGTTTAACTCGTTGCTTTATCTAAACAAATTACTTTATCTAAAATGGACTGTAGAATTGGTGGTTAGTTGTACTCCATACAGCACATATGGAGATAAAAATGAACATTTGTTGGGTTTTTAAAAATGGCTTTCCCCCCAACCCCAGAAAAGCTTTTTCACATTACTAGCCAAGTCTCATAATAGTTTAGATGCCTCTTTGGCAATCACTGACTAAAGACACCTGGCTGTTCCTCAGGGGGCTGATATTTCGACAGATGTGATTTAGACACCTGGGAGTTAGTCATGATTGCTTTAGAGGGGAGTGGGTGATGGGAACCAGTAAAACACAGCTCTGTTGCTCAAAATCTCGTATGTTCACTTTGTAGCTCATCTTAGGAAAAGCTCTCCATTTCATGGTAGCATCATATATAAAAGGAGAAAAATTAAGACCTGATATAAACATGCTTTTTTTAGTTTCTGAAGTGGTTTCTATGATGAATTATTTATCCCTAAAAAGAGATTGACATGAGATATAACTTTTTACCCACTAGGGTCGCTATAATTTTTTTTTTTTTAGAAAGCAACAGCCCTGGGTGGTGTAGTTCAGTGGATTGAGTGCAGGCCTATAAATCAAAGGGTTGCCAGTTCCATTCCCAGTCAGGGCACAAGCCTGGGTTGCAGGCCAGGTCCCAGTAGGGGGCGCTTGAGAGGCAACCACACATTGATGTTTCTCTCTCTCTCATTTCCTTCCCCTCTCTCTAAAAATAAAATCTTTTTAAAAATAACAAATGTTGTCAAGCATGTGGAGAATGGGGAACCCTTACGTGTGGTGGTAGGAATAAAGGTGATGCAACAACTTTAGAAAGTCTGGTGAGTCCTCGAAAAGTTAAAAATAGAACTGCCATACAACCCTGCAACTCCATTTATAGGTATTAATGCCTCCCTTCCCCCCCAAAAAAAAATTGAAAACAGATATTTGTATAAAAACCTGTACTTGAATGTTCATAGCAGCACTATTTATATTAGCCAAAAAGTCAAACAGCCCAAATATCCATCAACTGACAAATGGACAAACAAAATGTAATATATCCTTACCGTAGATTAGTCATCCATAAAAAGGAATGGCATACCAGTACGTGCTACAACATAGATGAACCTTGAAAACATTTGCACAGTGTAAGGTGACAGGTCACATATATTGCATGATTCCACTAATAGCTAATGTCCAAGAATAGGCAAATCCCTAGAGACAGAGCAGATTGGAGGCTGGCAGGGACTGAGAGGAAGACGGAATGGGGAAGGAGTGCTTAATGAAGATGGGATTTCTTTTGGGATTGATGAAAATGTTCTCAACAAGACAATGGTGGTGATTACACAATATGGTGCACATACTAAAAGCCACTGAATTGTACACGTTAAAAATGGTTAAAATGATGAGTTCTGTGTCCTGTGAATTTTACTTCAATTAAAAAAGAGATTGAGATGCATATGAACCATGCAGTGTTATCAAATCTTTTCAGCCACGTATTTCTTAACATTGTATCTGTGAACTAATTCATGAACAAACAAAACAATCAACAAAAGGCAGCATTTCTGGGCTAAACAGCATGCGATTTGCAGCTGATTTACATGCGATTTGTAATTTTTAAATTACGTTAAGAGCGAGAGCCCACTGAGGAATCCGCCTTCCCGTTAGACCTCCCTTTGCTGTGAACGTTTTCTGACGCTAGTGCAGTAATGGGACTGTTGTAGTGTGGAGGGAACATGGCCTAGGAGAAGTCAGGACTCCGCATCTTCATGTCTTGTTTAAAACTTTTTAAAGAAATATATGTGTCTAAAGTGTGTAAAGCCTTGACAAGATTAGCATAAGCTTGCTCTTTCCACAGCCGTTACTAGTCCTCCAGTCCTCTCTTCTTTGGTCACTATCTTTCCTATGCCTCCGTGAGGGGAACGCTTCTGGATATGAGATGAACGAAGATGGCTTCCAAGAAGGGGAGAGAGAAAAGTCCTACGTTAGGAAGTTGCAGATTCTTCAGCGGACTGATTTTCTTCCCCCATCTCAATTCTCTTCTACAAGCTACACTTCCCTGTGCTGTTATCTACCAGGTACCTACTTTGATTACTGTATTTATCACACTGTGTTGTGATTTTTTGTGCTTATCTGTGCCCCCTTCTAAATCTGTAAGTTTGTTGATAACAGAGGCCATCTATTTTGACATCATTATATCCCCAGCACCCAGCACAGCACGTGGAAAATTGCCCAGGAACTCTTTGTTTTATGTTTCCAAGGCATTCCATGAATAGTACCTTCTTTTTTTCCTAACCCATAGCAGTAGATGCAAAGAAATCAACTTGGGGCCTCTTGTAAGAAAAGCTTTTTATATTTGTGTAATATCATCATCTGTAATAATACTTTATGCATTTAAATCATTCTGAATAATTTCAATTTGCATGTCCTATATCAACAATTTGCATGCTGATGACTCATTCATTGATCATTCTTGGTCTTAAATCTCTTGGCTGAGAAAGGGCCCTGGAAAAATGGGTAGTACATACTTTAGTAGCTAATGACGGTTATTTAATAGTATCATGCAGTATGAAAGCCATTATACATGGGAGGTTGTTTCCTCTTAATTGCAGTTCTGAGTCTCAGTTGGTTGGTGGAATAGTAATTATCAGAAGCTCAAACTCGACATCTCTCAAAACCATTATTAATGTGATTTCTGCAGTTGGAGCCTCTGGTGATCCTCAAATGAACTTCTCTAATCGATGCCACTGGTAAGGGGCAGGCTGACACCAGGGATGAAAGGGAGCTCTTCCGGCAGCATAGTCTACCCAGCGTGATCAGAACTGTGCTCACAAACACCTGGCAGGGCAGATGGGCTGCAAAGGGCAAGCGCCACTCAGCCATATGGCCCACAGCACAGGTATGTGTCACTCAAGGACCATCTGCCAGTAAGCGCTTAACATGATGACAGTCGTGAAGAAAGTTACCAGAGTGCAAAAGTGACCACAGGGCTAAGGAACCATCCTGGATTTCATTTCCCAGGATGCCCCATCACCTCGGAGCAACCCGGTATTCTGTGGTTGAATGCGTCACCACTCTCGGGAAACTCGCCCCGGCCTGCTGGTTTTCCTACTGACCTCTCTGTGGAACCGCACGACAGAGTCTTTTTGTGCTTTTAGAGAAGATACTCAGTGCGACAATTCATTTTTTCCCTGTGGACTCTCTACTCCTAAATAATATTTCTAAGGATGAGAACTCAACAATACAGGAAAGTATTCATTATTATTAATGCGTGAATAAAAGTAGAATAAAAGCAACCGCATGTTACCTACATTCTTTTGAATAGTTCTTACTGGCAAAACATTTTTCTATAACATAGTCTCTGTTAGTCAAGGATTTCAAGATCAATTTCACTAGTTCCAAACAATTTTGACAAAAAAAAAATTGAGGGCATTTTTCTTTTTAACAGAAACTACCCAAAAAAATGTTTTCAAAGTCACAAAACCATATTCTTGTTTCTTTCGATTGATATTTGATTTTGAACACGTACAAGTCACCCATTCTTTCAGAAAGGGCTGCTGTTTTGCAGTGGGCTGTGTCTGTCGGTCAGCTTCACCAGCTGAGGAACAGCCATAGTAAGCCAAGGGCCGGATGTGGGAAGCAAAGCTGGTTTTGTAGATGAAAGCTATGTGGTCATCTTTATTCTTTAAAACATAAAAGTTATATTCTTCTTATAAAAAAGGCATATATAGAGTGATTTAAATCTATGATGCCATCATAACACCTGCCATAATGCTACTGCCTCTGTGTTCCATTTTCAGTGTAATGAGGCAGAAGCCTTGGCACATGCTCCGTCAGCCAGAACACTGCTCTGCTTAGATGACGTGAAGCAACTTAAATGACTGCTCTTTTCTTCTTTTCCATGGAGAAGGTGGAGTTGGTCAGTAGTGAGTCTGTGTCGAATGCGTCTCTGTCTTCCCCTGGAGGTAGGAAGAGAATGGGGAGCGGGGTCTGTGAGCCGTGCGCTCAGAGCCACTAGGAGTCGTCCAGGAAGGCAATGCCTGGATCACCCACTCCTCTGCTGAGGGCAGCAGCCTCGTGCTCACCAACACCAGTCCCTGCCTCTGCTCTTCTCTCTCCACACAACGTAGGATGGTGCTTTGTCCTTGGAGATGCAGCATCTGTGACAGCCTGACCTTTCCTCTCCTGTCAGAAGAGGGAGATAAGAAGACAGCACAGTCCAGGCAGGCCACCGGGCCTAGATTAGGAAGTCACCATTCCTGGTTGACTGCCAGGGTGAACTGAAGTTTTACTGCTTATATACTGGTTTCTGATACTATATCCTGTGATTTAAAAGTAATTCATAGAAGTAAAATTCAGACTATAGTAGAAATGGCTTAATTCCAAGTTGTGTGGTGTATGATCACTTTTATCCCCATATCTTAGTGAAAAGGAACTAGAAATTAATATCAGAACTCTACTATTTATGAATAATATGTTTTTAGTCAAAACCAAGTAACTTATTCATTAGTTTAACACATTAATTGAGTGTCCACTGGGTGGCGGGCACTGCTCTGGGCACTGGAGATACAGTGACAAAGATTAACTAGTTTCCTGTGGAATTCTAGTGAGGCAGAAAGAGAGTAAACATGGACACCTGGGTAGCATAATTGCATTTTGTGCTAAATTCTAAGAACAAAGATACCGATGAGGGCCCAGAGAGTGCTAGGTTGGGTGGGTGTCCTGAACCTAGGTTCGACTGAAAGGGAAGGGAAGGAGCCCACATCCGGGGAGGGGAGTCCCAGCTGCACGTGTGGAGCCTTGCTTGGTGCTTCTGTCGACACAGGTGCCAGCATGCTGGTGTTACACCACCGCATCCCTCTGTTTTCGTTTCACTATTTTGCCTTCCTAAAGTAATAATATTTTAGAGAACACCTCTATATTCCATCTAGACTGTCCTTGGAACCCAGTGGACCCCCTCTCCTGACTATTTCCATCAAGATTTCTAGGGCAAAAAAGAGCCGATTAGGTAAGCAATTGCCTTTGTGGAGCGCCATTTAGCAAGCTTTTCTCTTCTTGGGCTGTGGCCCTGTTACAGTGTGTCTGTTCGAAGACAAGGGAGAAAAAAGCCAGGAGCTCAACCTGAAACTGGGAGAACTTTAACAATGCACTTACTCTTCTTCTCACAGAATTGGCAAAGAGGCCCGTTTTTCTTGAGTGGTGAGCACGACCACTCATGCTCTGCCTTATCCATCAGAGAAGCGTGTGGGAACCTTGTGCTTGTCCATGAGAACCCACGCTCATGAGCAAACTGGTCTCCCTCCACCTGGATGTAGGAAGCAAACAAAAAATGCTGCAGACTGGAAATGTATGCAAATGAGTAAATTTGATCTTGGACACCAGAGGAAGGAAGGATGGCTAATTGAGGAAGGGGCTTGGGTGGGAGGGACAGCTTCAGGCGCTCGTAAGACAAGTGGGCTTACTGTCGTCCTCCATCTTATATGCAACTGTACACTATGCAACAATTCTGCAAATGAAGGGGATTCTGGTTTTCAGTCATCCCATGTTTCTCTCATTGGTGGCAGTGTAAAATCTACCACAAGTTACAAAGACCAAGGTGTCAATAACTAATAATTTATTTCAATCTCACCTCTTAGAACGTACAGCACCTGTGACTCTCTGCCTGGAGGTCACAAGCCAGGGCCAGTGTGAGCTGAGTGCAGGGCAGTTATGAACACCTCTGGGCTGGAGGGGAGGCAGAGAGGTGACTGGGAGAGGATGAGGCAGAGGAGGAGTGAGTTTGACCGTGGGTGGGGGACAGGGGTACCGATACTCATGTGCAGAACAGAGACAGGGGTGGAAATTGAAGTGGGATGGGCTGCTGGCGGGGCAGGTTCCAGTGCAGAGCTCATGAGGAGGGCTGAAGTCTAAATCCCAGTCGTGCCAAGTCATAGTGAAGGTAGAATGAGAGGATTTGTAACTCTCAATGTCAGCCAGCCAAACAAAGCCCTTGGGTCTTTGGGACAACGTTCAGCATGAGTGTTTGACCCAGGCCACTGAGGAGACGAAGGGAAGATGTGACACCAGCCCCTGTATCCTACCCATCCCCTCTACCCTTCCCCACTCCAAAATAAAACTTGCCTCTTCCTCTAGTAAAAAACAGAGTATTATATAAATAACAATTGATGCAAACAAGTAACAACGCAAAATGTGATTTGGGCCCTTGGATGGAAGGGTGGGGAATGGGATGTTGTGGGGTGTTATGGGGTGGTATGGGAGTGCGGTTGGCCCGATGACATCTGTGCCCCAAATACGCCAGGAAACAATTGGCTGTTACCTTTAGCGATGAAAAACTGGATGGGGAAAAGGAGCATTAAATATATTTCTTGTATTTAATACAATAGAATAGTAATTTAACACTAAAAATGATGTTGCAGATGATTTTTTATTGACACATGAAAGCATTTAAAACATTGTTAAGTGAAAAAAAAAATCTGTTTTAATACTATATGAGCCCTTTAAATAAACACCCTCCCCAAACGAACATACACAGTATATACATAAGCCAGAAAGGATGGTGGCTGGGCTATGAATGTTTTTATCTTCCTTTTATATATACAGTAGAGACTTTTCTAATTTTTTTAGTTATGAGTATGTATTGCTTTTTAATTAAGTTAAAAATAATAAAAGCTTTTTCTTGTTAATTTAAGAAAAGACTCCAGGCCATAAAGTGTCTGCTCTATTTAATGAAACATTCACTGATTTAGTTCCTCCTTAATTATTTTTTCTTTCAGAAAAAAACGAATACATTCATTATATAAATTAACATATTATTATGCAAATGAAATAGCAAACAAAATGTACTCAGCAGAAGGTGGTAGGAAGCACTAAAACGGAACTGGAGTTGCTATTTCTTCCAGTCAACCCCTGTAGCCCCAGAGCCGAGCGGCCTCGGGTGTGCCCGAGTTGGCTGCACCCACCCTTCGGAATTACTATGATGAGATGCTGTTTGTGAAAGCAGGTGTACTTTTAATGCCAAAATTTGGGTTGGAACCACTTATTTCCCATGTATTTAGCCTTGTGCAGGTTTCTGAGATGTCTGTGCCTCTAGTTTCTTCTTTCATAAAGTGAAGACACTAGCACATCTGCCTGATAAGGTTGTCAAAAGGTTAAAGATGTTCAAAGGGGTTAGGACAGGCTCTGGCATGCAGTAAGCACTATATAAGTATTAAGCTATTATAAAATCATTTCTAAAGTATGAGTTACAATGTAACATTAATTTTAATCAGTCTAAAGAGTTTAAGAAATTCATTGTTCTCTCTTGTTAATGAACCCCATTCAGGAAGTCTAGCATTCATTTATTCTGTGCAAGAAATATTTACTGAGCAGTGATTCTGTGCATGTTACCTATTCTTTCCGTTTCTTCCTTGCCTATTCAGTCTCATAATTCAGCGCTGGGAACTATGTTCCATTCACAGGTTTTTAGTACATGCCACAGGTTCAGTTAAAATAACTCTAAAATGTTAATCACTTCTAGCAACACCATACCAAAATGAATGCAATTTATCCATGTCATAAGGATCTAATATGGGCTGTACTCAGTGACTCAAATAACTCAGTTGTTTGAATGTTACACAAGCATAGTCTGAGTTTACTATAACTTTCCTTTTTGTCTCAATTTCCAATGAGACCCCCAAGCTCCCAAGCTGATAACTATAGTTGAAAAATGCATCTGCATTCTAAAGAAAGGTGCTAGTCCACCCCTATGAACCTGACACCCTGCTCCAGTCTGTATGTACGAGTAGAAAGGAAGGATGATGGAAATTACCTCCCTAAGTTTCCACAGTGCTGTACAGTTCCCTCCCATGGAAAGTGGGTTCCTACCTAGTCAATAAAGCATGGGGGCTTCCATAAAGCCACTTGGAGAGCTTGTGAGGTGTTCCCTGAGGTTGGTAAGCCATAGAGACCAGTACCTGATTCTTACTTGAAAATTTAGAGGTGAGCAATAGACCTGCTGGAACTTCTTTGCATGATGAAACAAAGAGAAAAGGCTACAGATGGAAAAAAGCAGAAAGTAGGGCAGGGGCAGGGTTTTGCATAAGCTGAAATAGACAGCACTGTAGGCAGATGGGTGGGAGCACCTTGTTGGACCCACTCTGCCTGACGGAGAGAGACAGTCTCAGTTGGAAGTTTGTAACAGAATGGGGAGCTGGCAGAGGATATTGGGCAAGACACAAAGTGCTCAGCTATCTTTACTTTGCAGGTGAAGAAACCGAGGCATAGAGAGGCTGAAGTCACACAGCTAAAAAAAAATCAGAACTCAAATTTGAGTAACAATCTAGCTCAGAATGTATACTCTTAACCACCATGCCACATTGCTGTAGTCGTATCTCTCACTGAACTCACTCAGTTAAAGGGTGGTTTTGATATCAAGAAATTACATGAATGGCAAACATGTCCTTTCTGTGACTTATGTTTTCCTCAATGAATCCAGCAATTACTTCAATTTTCTTCTTTATTTATGCTAAGCATGTAAAAGTAACATTTGCCCTCAATTAGAAATTTAGAATATGTTTTTTAAAAAACCTTTATCCTTGTAAACTATTATCACAAGGAATTTAAGATGGATGAGCCATTGTTACATTTGTGCCAAAGAAAATGCATTTTCCATTAATGGCTGACCACCATTTATCAGTTCTACATATGTGATGGTCAGCACTGTCTGTAGGCAGCTTAGCACTCCCTTTGCATGAGTATTTCTGTGCAGTTTGTTCCTGCTGTATTTCTGGGCTGTCATCAGGCCTCCCCTTTGCCCCAGCTCTGGCACACATACAGCAAAGTCACTAGACAGAGGAGGAAGGACCAAGAGCTGGTTTAAAATTTGTACTGATTCCACGAAATTACAGCCCAAATGTGTTCACAAGAAAGTGAGAGGGAGTGCTGCTGAAACAAAATCAATTAAAAATAAATAAATTCTCCTTCCCTAGAGCAAGTGGATGAACATTTCAAGTGGTCTAGGGGCTTTGCACTTGGGCCTTCGGCGATTTGACCGACAGCTGTAATAAGAATGAAAATATACAAATGCCAGATTCACTCAGATGGGGGCACATTCTTTCCTAATTGAAACACCATGCCTCTCTGCACTAAACAATTAAGTGAGAAATTAGCATTTTTAGTCCATAAAAATGCCTGAACTCACTAGAGGGTAGTCATACAAGAAAAGAAATTGTAAAACTCAATATTCTTACTTGAGTATAAGACTAGAGTAAACAAAACTGATTCTACTTTTGTATTAGTTTTTTTGGCAGTAGGAGTATAAATAATTGCAATGTTTTCCTCTCTAAACTTAGAGAGTGAGAGAGATGATTTTCACATCTGCACAGTGTTTGCACCTATTTATTTTCTTGGAAAAGTCTGTCTAGTTCTATCTGTGAAAACAAATGCTCTTAAAATCCACCAGGGGGAGATTGTAACATTGAAACCTTCAACAGAAAGTTTTAGATTTGATGTGGTTGCATTTCAGTTGACAGCTGGAACAACTTTTGAACTAAGCCTTGATGATAAGGTTTACATCTTGATAAATCTACCCGAGATACTCCAGCTATACGAAAACCAGGAGTAACTGGCTAGGAAGAATCGAAGAAATATTGCTGTCTTGTCAGAGATGCACGAGGTGCCAGAATGTATCTGGGACAAGGGTGTTGGGTGTGGATGGTTTGAGACCACGGGTCTCTAGGGAGAGAATTAGCACAGTAAACTCAGGCCATTGCCTGATGTATAATACCTTGATTTAGTTCCCTGGAGCAAGCTTTAAGGCTTACACTGTAGTTTTCTGTAAAAATGATGAAAGAAGATTTTTTTAAATGTATATTTTTGAGACAAATTGATTTATTTGGGAAGATATAATATTATTTCAGAAATCTTTGGATAACCAACACCCCTGTAGTATGTCAAATCACCTGTTTGTATCAAGCAATAAGAACTCAATGACATCAAAACTCCAATAAACTATATTTTTTAAAGATTTTATTTATTTATTTTTAGACAGAGTGAAAGAGAAGGAGAAAAAGAGGGAGAGAAATATCAATGTGTGGTGGCCTCTCGTGCACCCCCTAGTGGGGACCTGGCCCACAACCCAGGCATATGCCCTGACTGGGAATTGAACTGGTGACCCTTTGGTTCACAGGCCAGTGCTCAATCCATTGGGCCACACCAGCCAGGGCCAAAATTCCAGTAAACTTTAAAAAATATATATGTTTAGTGATTTTAGAGTGAGAGGAAGGGAGAATAGGAGGGAGGGAGGAGGAGGAGGAGAGAAAGACAGAGAGAGGAAAACATTGTGAGACAGGAGTATCAATCGACTGCCTCCCATGTGTACTCTGAACAGAGATTGACCTGCAACCTAGGTATGTGCCCTGACCAGGAATCAAACCCGCAACCCAATGGTGTACGAGACAATGCTCCAACCAACTGAGCCAAACTGGCCAGGACTCCAATAAACTTATAAAAAGAGATAATCTCCAGAAAGAGTTCTGTAATAGGAGTTGAGACACAATGTGTCCTCCAAAGTTTGATTAATCTCTGCTAACATGGAGGTGTTCCTAATACTCAGTTTAACAACTATAATTTTGTAGGTTTCTTGTTTCTAAGACTGAGAAACAGGATAAATATACCATTGGTGCTGGTTCTAACACAGCCATTTCCATTTCAGCCATGTTCAGAAGTGATTCACTGGATGCAAATGATTTGTAATCATTTTTGCCAATAAGTAAATTTTTTCATACTCTTAATTAAGTATATACACAAGGTCTGTCCAGAAGGTATCTGTAGGGAACTGCCCTGCCTGGTTTCAGAAGCTGTAATCCCCCAGGGCTAAGGCTGAGTAAAGGACCTTGGGACCATAAGGCACTTAGGAGACAAAGCTTATCTTCCTTGTAGGGCACTACGTCTGCCCCCTTTCTCTTCACCCTGCTTGGCCCTGGGTGGATGACTGGTTAGCAAATGATGGGTAAGGTTCCTCAAAAGAGGGACAACCTAACACAGGCATGGTCACAAAGGGGCCCTCAGAGAAGGACTCGGAGGGTTATAGAAAAAGGGGGTGATGGACCCTCACCCCTTGGCTTCGACATAGCCTGAGTCCTCATTCCGTCTGCAAGAAGTCTCCTAATCTCTTGGCTGCCTTACTTCCCCTGTCTGACTTATGCCTGAAACAATGCTGGAGGTGGGTGTGGTCCTGTGCTGGAAAGGGCAGATTCCCTAGGGCTATCAGGCCTAAGAAAGAATGCATAAAATCCTATGAAACCTACTTTGCTAATACCCTCAATTTAAATGATAAGGATCCAAGCAGAAAATGAGTTTGTTCCCAAAGTTTTATGGCTGTTTAACTATCTGACCCTGACTCAGAATAAGCCCTCAGAGTTCTTTAAATGTTATCTATTGTTTAATCATTTCTGCCTGACAATGATTGATGAGTTTTACATATACGCCCTGTATTCCTGTGCAAATTGAACCCAATAAAAGCTTGTCAAGGCAAGGGTCTGGGCGCTCTGCCCTTGAGAGAGTAGCCACGCTGTCCCTTTTCCTCCACAGGATTTGGTAGTCTGTGTGGATTTGTCTCATCTCATCCATAACATCACGGACCTCGGGAGCCAGGATCACATCAGTATCCAGCTACGTAATGTGAAAAATACAGACATTTATTGAAGAAGATATAAGAAACATTGTACATATGACAATGATGCCGCAGTCCTCTTCAAAGTACTGACCTTGGGACCTCACACAGTTCTCTCACTGGCCATCAGGTGCCCTGTCATATTTTCCTGAAACTCATCAACTGTCTGAAATCTCTTCACTTTCAAAGGTGATTTTAGTTTTGGGAAAAGCCAGAAGTTGCAGGGTGCCAAATCTGAGCTGTAGGTGAATTGAGTTACCTGGGTGAGTTCATGTTTTGCCAAAAAACTCTGCATGAGATGTGATGAATGGGCAGGTGCATTGTCATGATGAAGCCGCCAGTCACCATTACCCATAACTGCAGCCTTCTGAATCATCCGAATAGTTTCCATGGAGGAATGTTCAAGCTTAACCCAAAATTTGATGCAGACTTATTGCTCTACTCACTGAGTCATTTTGAATGTGACAGCCACCCAGGACACACGTTCCCTCAAATAGTGCCTACCACACCCCGACTAGTACAGTGAAGTCATCAGTCTTCACGCAAGAGCATTCCAGTCCACTCTCCTTGGCTGCCAGGTTATACCAATGTCGTCCAAATCGTTCTCATTATATTAACAATGGCTGGACTTTTTCTGGACAGACTATTTCACAGATATCTACACATATGAACATGCCATATGACATTTTAGGTGAAGTGAAATGTTCAAATTAAAACTGTAAATTATCACACCCATATTATTACCATACCAACCACACTAAAGCAGGCCTTATTTCTGCCCGACCCTATGTGTCTATGTATGTGTGTGTGTGTGTGTGTGTGTGTGTGTGTGTGTATCAACAAACTAAGCATATCCTTTAAGGTGTCTGTATTTTTTTTTAGATTTGAACTAATGTTTTATCTCTTTATTTTTCTAGCATAGTAGGTAACAAACTATTTGGTTCGTGCCTCAGTGTGATATACAGCTGACTTCCAGGCTTTTGTTCTATAAGCCCTAAAGTCCCACTGAGAGAATATGGTTTGAAAAGAAGTATTCCTTCAGAATAAAAAGATCCCCCTGAAGACACGATGGGTTAGGGCAAGAGAGAGAAATTCAGGGTCCCCAGTGTGGGAATAGTGAGGCAGGAATAGTGAGTTGAGCAGTGTCTCTGCAAAATTAGTTCCCCCCAGAACCTCAGAATGTGACTTGGTTTGGAAACAGGGTCCTTGCAGATGTAAATAGTTAAGGCTCTCAAGATGAAATCATCCTGAATTTAGAGTGGGACCTAGATCCAATGACTGGTGTCCTGATAAGAAGAGGTGAGAACATAGAGAGTCACATGCAAGAAGGTCATGTAAAGACAGAGACAGAGATTAGACTGATGCTTCCACAAGCCAGAGAACATCAGAACCATCCGGAGCAGGAAGGAGCAAAGACGGAGCCCCTGCTGCAGGCTTTGAAGGGAGCATGGCCTCAGAAGACCTTAATTTGGTCTCTGGGCTCCAGAGCTAAAAACAAAACATTTCTGTGGTTTTACATCACCAAGTTACAGTAATTTGTTACAACAGGCTAATAATCAATGAATAGTAGAGTAAGAATATCCTGGGACTGTATTGTACCTGTGTGAAGAGGGTATTTTTCCAATCTTTCTTTTATTTTTTAATTTTATATATATATATATTTTATTTTTACATTTTCTTCCACTATACTAAAATAGCTCTCCATTTAAAATTTCCTGCTTGTACTATTCTGAATAAATCCCTTTTCTCCTTAGACCATCCAGAGAGAAATCTGTTGTCAGCACTCAGAGCCCTGACAACACGGAAGAGGAGCCAAGGGACTAAAGTGTGGTAAAAAGGGATTGTCTGCAAAACACTGTTTAAGTCTTTAAATCCCTGCCACACTAATTAAATAATGTTTGACTATGAACTTAAAACCTACCCACTTTATCTTACTTATGCTGACATTTTCTTCC